>PVIA01007930.1:0-22958 GCA_004024845.1 Tonatia bakeri
TTTGTCCTGAGGAACGTGGGGAGTGACTTTACTCTTTCTGAGATTTTTCTTAAAACAGAAAGGGTACAGGTCTCATACTTTCTGGCCACTTCTTCAAACAGTGGCATTCCAGGTTTGAATTGCAGTTGGTGTGAAAGATTGTGGGTGGGTAGGGCAGGGGAGAGTAATGGAGGGGAAATGGGGACAACTGTAATTGCACGATAAAAAATTAAAATAAAATAAAAAATAAAAAGTGAAAAAAAAAAACATTGTGCCATATTCTGAGCCGTAGAGCAAAGCTCCCCAGAGAACCTTGTCTGGGGCAGAGAAGAAGGCAGTCAGATTGGGAGAAAGGAGAGGAGGTGGGTCTGAGTCTGGCTGTGAGCCAGAAGTGGGGGACTTGAATTGGGGCATGGTCGGAGTCGACAATTGGGGTGGGACCTTGGGCTGGGGCAAGGGCTGGGCCAGAAGGGTTGGTGACTTACTGTGTCCTGTTCAGAATTCAAGTGACAGTCCGACCCCTCCTTTTTTTCCTTTTCCTTCCACATCCCCCCAAGAACAGACTTCAGGTGGGCCGGTGGGACAGGCGCTCTTGCTGGGACTCACACTGTGAAGAAGTTGGGAAGCAGATGGCTATGGCAGCCGCCTGACACCAAGACAGGGCAGAAATGGGACTGCTGGGGTGCCCAGGGCCCAAGGCAGCTGGTTTGGGACAAGCTGACTCTGGTGGGGCGGGGCAGGGGAGGCTGTTGGAGGTGGCAGGTGGGCCTCTGAATTAGCGGCACATGAAGACAAATGGGAAAGTACAAGCGACCGAGGCAAAAGGCTGCCCAGGGGAAGGAAAGACTCTGGTGGCTGAGAGGCACTCAAAGGTGACAGTGAAAGGACCAAACCAAGGAGGCTGTTGGTTCTGGTGACAGGGTGCAGGCCAGAGGTGTTGGGCACTCAGTCAGAGGAGCTGGGGAAGTCAACGTGGGGTCGTGGTGGGAGCAGCCTCTCCCACAGGGCTGTGGCAGGGCTGGTGGCTCCAGTGGGTGCTGCTTTGTGCACCTCACCAGGGGTATCTTGAACTGAACACTGACAAAAGTTGCCCTTGTCCAGGAGTCTGCCCAGGTGGCTGCAGGAGACGGAGGCACAGTCTACAGCCAGGAGCAGAGGGACAGGCCTGTCCCCTGAGGCCCAGGACTCTCCTGGGCCCAGTGCTCCTGTTGTCCCTCACACTCCAGGGCTATAGCCCTACCCTGTCCCAATTCCTCCTCCCACAGTACCCAGGTCAGTCCCACGTGGCCTGCAGCTCTGGGGTCACATCCCAGGTTTGGGAGGGAGGAGTACCCAGGAGAAAGGGGGAAGATTCTTAACCTTCTCTGATGTGAAATCAGGTCCCAAGCCTCTTCCAGTTCTTGCTGGCCATCTCTGGGGGCTGGAAACCAGGAGGCAGGTCACATGGTGCAGCAGGGCCTGGGGGTCTCACAGGAAGCTGAGTGTCATGGCTCTTTAGGGGAGCTGCCTGGCAGAGTGACTCTGGAGCTCAAGCATCCAAGTCAATGCCACATGATCCCTGACAGTGATGGCAAGACTGGGACAGGCAGCTCTGTGTCATTTACAACATGCTTCCAGTCACTACCCCCTACAGCCCTCACAACTTCCCTGTGGGCCAGAAAGGGAAGGGGGTGCCTCACAAAGGGATCTGAGCAAAGACAAACCTTGAACCTGCAGTTGGACTGGAGTCCCCACCTCCCAGTCAGGCACTGTGGGTCCAGAACAGCAGGATGCCCCTGCTGGGACGTCCTACTGGGGGAACACCCATTTCTCGGCCCTCGAGGCTTCACTATGGACACAGATTCTAGGAAACTCAGGTTCTGACCCCCTTCCCAGGAGCCTCCCAAGGGCTGTTTCCTAGGAGGCAGGCTCTGCCGCCAGAGTTCTCAGGGACCTGGCCCTGGGCCCTCGGGGACAGGACAGATGGAAGCAAACTCTCAGGCTCAGGGCTGAGGGGCTGTAACTCACCTTTCAAACATTGACTTTTCTTCCTTCTCCCCTACCTCAGCTTCATTGGATGCTAAAAGACAAGAGAAAACAGGGTTAGGGGCTGGGACCCCACTCTCGCTCTCCTCTCTTAGATGAGCTGCAGACACGCAGTGCTGGGAACAATAGGACTTTCTACACTGAACTAACGGGGATCTCTGGTTGTCCCCTTTGAGTTTTGAAGTGGGTAAAAATCATTTCTGGTTTTCCTTCTTTGGAAAACATAAAGAAACGTTTTCTATATGAGACTGATCATGGATTTCTTCTGTCACTGTTCCTCTGCTCAGGAAACACACACCTTCCCAGATATACAGCCCATCTGAGCTCACTCAGGTGGGACTCTGCTATCCTGAGGCCACAGCCCCATCCCAGCTCAGGGACTCCTGGGGCTTCAGGGAGCCCACCTGGGAACAGCCTCAGAGGAGAGGCTAGCCTGCATCATCTGCCATGAGAAGGGCGCTGGCAAACCATGGTTCTGGGCCTGTCCAGCACCAGAGACCCAGCTTGTAGTCTTCAGTTGTTGGCCACTGGTCACAGCATTTGGGGGTATGCCCTAGAGCTTCTGTCACCTGAACTCCTGTTCTCAGGTCTTTTGGTAGAAATCCTCCTGTCTGCTGTAATCCTGCCCAGCACGCTTTGCTTTTTAAAGGATGATGTTCTATTCTTTCCTGAGAGTAGTTATTCTATTTTTTCCCCTGTCCAGAGTCTCTCTAGGTGCTTTAGAAAAGTGGAAATAAGAAGAGAAAAATGATAATCTCTTTTGGGTCTGGGTCAAGAGTTTCTCACCTTCCCAGTGTTTCTATGTTTCCTATATTGAGAGGACTGGATTGCTCACTAACCAGGGGAGTAACAGCAGGAAGACCACTGCTCCACAGGAGATGGACTAGATGATGTCAGTTACCCAGGAGGGCTGGCACTTTGCCAGTTAACAAGAATGCTTTTCAATGAGAGAGGATTCTTCATCATCTGAATTGCACTGCTGCCTTCAGGCAACTGAGCACTGGGCGTGGCTTGCAGACTAAAGGCTCAGGCCCACATCATGCATCACAGAAGCTGTGCTCTGGTCACAAAGGGCTCCTGGGCATAGGGGAGTGGCAGAGGGATAGGCTGGACCACAGCTTCTTCCCCCATCTAGCCCCACAGACCCTGCTACCTTTCTCTGAGGCTGTCAATGTCACACTCTCACTTCCTGTTAGAGATACACCTTAGTCAAATTTCTAGTCAATCCATATGGATCTCAGAGAATTCCTGGTTCCTTTGAGATCTCTATTTGAGCTCTATCAGTTTTATAACTTTAAGAAATCTGGAGTTGTCCTTGGAATTTGAGATAATTCCCAGGGATTTTTATTCTTAGGATTCCATCTACGTGCAATGCTATCTTTCCTACGTGTGTTTTGTCTTGCATCAACCCAGGCATAGAACAATTGCCCTGGCTGGGTGGTTCAGTGGTTAGAGTGTCATCCCTTTATGCCAAGGTTGAGGGTTTGATCTCAAGTCAGGGTACATACAAGAAACAGCCAATGAATGCATAAATAAGTGGAAAAAGAAACTGAGTAGAAAGAGAAATGTTTCTCTCTTTCTCTCCTGCTGCCCTCTGTCTCTCTCTCTCTAAAATCAATAAAATTTAAAATATAGAGCAACTAACCTGAAGACTAGCGTACAGAAGTTTTATAACTATGAATTGATAGAGGAACCAGCATTGATACCAGTAGGAAGGGCAAAGATGTGAATGGGGCTGGCCCCATACAAACAGGCAAGGGGTGAGAATCCAGAGGGATATTTTCAGGGTGGAGGTTCAGCCCAGAGGAAAAAGTAGCCTCAGCCACAAGCCAGGCTTTCTAGCTCAGAGCACTAGAGCCAGAAAGAGGAAGCCATACAATATCTGGCTGTGAAGGTAGCGATTCCACTTACCCTGGTGAAAAAAGTGAGGGCTCTCTTGAATGGCCAGTGGGAAGAATCTCAGTCCCAGCACTCACCCTAAGTAGAAGCAGAGTGGACCAGAGTCTTAAAAAGAAAAATTGAGTGGTATAGCTGTGGGGAGATGGCTGGAGTGATAGATTCAAGCATTCCTGTGCTGGGTCCCTCTCCCATGCTGCCCATGGATGCCATCTTTCCTGTGTTGAGTATCCCATCAATACAGCATCTGTTGGGAACCACCCTGCCTGGTTTCAGAAGATTTAACCTCCCATGGCTAAGCCTGAGTCAAAGACCTTGGGACCATAAGGAGACAAAGTTTATCTTCTTGGCAGGGGCACCATCTCTGCCCTCTTTACTTCACCCTATTTGGCCCCAGGCAAATGACAAGCTAGCCAATGACGGGTAAGATTCCTCAAGGGATGGACAACCTAAGACAGGCACAGTCACAACAGGGCCATCAAGGATGGACTTGGTGGGCTATAGGTTCCTCTAAGGGGGTGATGGACCCTTACCCCTCAGCTTGACATAGCCTGAGTCCTCATTCTATCTGTAAAAAGTCTCCTAATCTCTTGGCTGCTGGCATCTCCCACCTGACTTAAGCCTGAAACAATGCTGGAGGTGGGTGGGGCCCTGTGATGGAAAGGGTGGATTTCCAGGCCCAATCAGGCCTAAGAAAAGAATGCATAAAATCCTGTGAAACCTGTTTTGCTAAGAATACCCTCAATTTAAATGATAAGGGTCCAAGCATAGCATGAGTTTGTTTCCCCAAAGTTTTATGGCACTTTGGATATCTGACCCTGACTCAGAATAAGCCTTCATAGTTCTTTGAATGTTATCTATTGTTTGATCATTACTGCCTGACAATGACTGAGGAGCTTCACACCCTGTATTCCTATGCGAATTACACCCAATAAAAACCCATTGAGGAACAGGTTCAAGGCCTTTCTCCTTTGAGAGATTGGCTACCTTTCCTCCCCAAGCAGATCATGTCTTCATAGACTTATTCTCTTCCATGGCAGAAGTGGGTGGGGGTGTCCGGCTCTGTGGTCAGAGCTACCCCCAAGCATCAGTCTAGAGAAAGGCAAGAGCCTCTCCCTGACAATTCCTAGAGGCCCCACTCTGCAGGGATTGCTCCGGTGAAGGGGCCTCTGGCAGAATCCAGCCCAAGCCTTCAGGAAGCCCTTCAGAAACTATGGTGAATGAATGAATGTTTTCCTATATAACATTCAAGAGCAGTAATAAACAATAGATCTGAATAAATATATTTCTGAATGAAGATTAAATTGTGTTTTTCTACTAATAGTAGTTTCCTCTGTAAAAAAATCTCACAAAGAAAGTACTGGTGTAGGTTAATGAGCTGATAGCATTAGAAGAAGCTTGGCATATAACAAGAGATTAATTAATAAACTGAATTATAGTCCCTTCATTTGTTTAAAAAATTATTTAATATACTTATTTTTCAGTGAAGTTTAAAGTTATGTGTTTTAACAAGTTTTCAGAAGGAAAAAAGCCACATATCAATGCATAGTTGGAGTATTTTCCACATACCTGTCTTCATTAGAATGATAACACAATTAGAATAAGTCAAACATTGAATTCGTTATGGAATCTCTTATCTTAAACATCAATTTTAAAACAAAGTTTTGGGATTTCACGTGAGCTCTTTGTTTTTTATTTCTTACAGATCTCTGTATTAATGTTTCTGGAAAGAAAGATGTTAGGGAAATCAAGGAAACTTGGTGTGTTCCTCTTTGTGTCCAATTTCTTTGTGACTCTCTGGGCTACCTGGAAGTCTATTTCTTTTGCCAGATTGGGGAATTTTTCTTCCATTATTTGTCCAAATAAGTTTTCAACTTCTTCCTCTTGTTCTTCCTTTCCTGACACACCTATGATTTGGATATTGGAACATTTAAAGCTGTCTCAGAGGTTCCTAAGGCTCTCCCCATTTTTTTGAATTCTTGTTTCTTCTTTCTGTTCTGGTTGGATGTTTATTTCTTCCTTCTGTTCCAAATTGTTAATTTGAGTCCCTGTTTCCTTCCTGTCACTGTTGGTTCCCTGAATATTTTGCTTAATTTCACTTTGGGTAGCCTTCATTTGTTCCTTCATTTTGAGACCAAGCTCAATCAGTTTTGTGAGCATCTTGATTACCAGGGTTTTGAACTCTCCATCAGATAGGTTGGCTATCTCCTCATCCCTTAGCTCTTTTTCTGGAGCTTGATCTGTTCTTTCATTTGGGCCATATGTCTTTGTCTCGTCACACCTGTTATGTTGTAAGGGGGAGGGGGAGGGAGACTCTGTCCCACAGTGTCCCTCAGTGTCACGGATGAAATAAGACTGCAAAGGCCTGATCTGCTTGGGGAGAAAAAGTTGGCTAGTCTCTCAGAGGAGAAGAGCCTTGAGCACATTTTTCCCTGGGCTTTTATTTGGTTTAGGTTGCACAGGAATATAAGGCATATATGTAAAGTTCATCAACCATTGTCTGGTAGTAATGATCCAGGAAGGGAGATCTATGGTTAATAGATAACATTCAAAGAACTAGGAGAGCTTATTCTGAGTCAGGGTCTGATTGATAGAGTGACACCAAAGAGCTGTAAAACTTTGGGAAACAAACTCATTTTATGCTCGAAGCCTAAACAGCTAACATAGATTAACCTAAGGGTATTCTTAACAAAGCAGGACTCATGGGACTTCATGCATTCTTTTTCAGGCCTGATTGCCCCTGGGAACCACCTGTAATAGTATAGGGCTGCGCCCCCCTTATCTGGCATTCTTTCAGGCTTGAGTCAGGCCAGGGAAACAAAGTAGCCAAGACAGTAGGAGACTTCCTATAGTGGAATGAGGACTCAGGCTATAACAAAGCCGAGGGGTGAAGGTCCATCACCCCTTTTCTATAGTCTCCCAAGTCCTTCCCTGATGGTGCCTGTCTTAGGTTGTTCCCCCCCTGAGGAATCTTACTCATCATTGGCTAACCAGTCATCCGCTGGGGCCAAACAGGGGGATATGTGAAAGGGAGTAAGTTTTTGTCTCCCTAGAGGCTTATATCCCTAAAGCCTTTTTACTCAGCCTTAGCCATGGAGGGTTATAGCTTCTGAAACTAGGCAGGGTGGTTCTCAACAGGTGGAGCCTTAGGTATTCACCAGGGCAGGGCAACTTCTTTGATGTGTGGAGCCTCTGCCTGTGGGAGAGGGTCAGAAAGGGAACAATGCAGCCCGCTTGCTCAGCTCTAGCCCTATTTGCCAACGAACTCTTGTGTGAGACTGGGAATTTCTCCTGCCATGGAAACTCCCACCATAGTTTACCCATTCAGCCATCCCTGCCTTGGTCTCATAGTCCACTGGCTCACTGTGGGTCCTTTCAGCCAGCCCTGCATGCACAGTCCGCCTCCTTGCCATGGGTTTCCTTCATCTGTCCGGCTGCCCATCTCCTTCCTACCAGTCTGGTTGAATGTTTCCTTAATTCCTTTGCTGTTGAAGTTCCATGCAGTTTGATTTTCTGGCACTTCTGCTTGTTTGTTGTTTATAGATTAGTTGTTATCATCCTTTTGGTTGTGTGAGGAAGCTAGGGATTTCTATCTACAGCTCCATCTTGGCTGGAATTTCTGTTCTTCTTTCTCTATTCGGGGTCATTTATGGCTCCATATGAATTTCTGAAATGTTTGTTCTATATCTGTGAAATATGTCATTGGTACTTTAATTGGAATTCATTGAATCTATAAATTGCTTTGGGTAGTATGAACATTTTGATGATGTTAATTCTTCCAATCCATGAACATAGTACATGCTTCCATTTGTTTGTGTCTTCTTTGATTTCTTTCTTCAGTATTGTGTAGTTTTCTGGGTACAGGTCTTTGACCTCCTTGGTTAAGTTTATTCCTAGGTACTTTATTTTTTTTGTTGTTGCTGTATCAAATGAGATTTCTTTTTCCTGATTTCTGTTTCTGATATTTCATTGTCAGTGTACAAAAATGACTTTGATTTCTGAATATTGACTTTGTATCCTGCTGTTCTGCCAAATTCATTTATTAGGTTGAGTAGTTTTTTTGCGGAGTCTATAGGATTTTCTGTGTACACTATCATGTCATCTGCAAACAGTGACAGTTTTGTTTCCTCCTTTCTAATTTGGATGCCTTTTATTTCTTTTTCTTGTGTGATTGCTGAGGCTAGGACTTCCAATACTATGTTGAATAGAATCAGTTAAAGAGGACATCCTTGTCGTGTTCCTAATCTTAGTGGGAAAGCTTTTAGATTTTGCCCATTGAGTATGGTGCTGGCTGTAGGTCTCTCATATATGGCCTTTATTATGTTGAGGAATGCTGCCTCTATTCCCACTTTGCTGAGTGTTTTAATCATAAATGGGTGCTGTACCTTATCAAATGCTTTTTCCGCATCTATTGACATGATCATGTGATTTTGTCTTTCATTTTGTTTATGTGATGTATTACATTTATTGACTTGTGAATATTATAGCATCTTTGCATCCCTGGGATGAATCCCACTTGGTCATGGTGTATGATCTTTTAAATGTATTACTGGATGTTGTTTGGAAATATTTTGTTGAGGATTTTAGCATCTATGTTTATCAGTGATATTGGCCTGAAGTTTTCTTTCTTTGTTATGTCTTTATCTGGTTTTCGGATTAGGATGATGCTGACTTCATAAAGAGAGTTTGGGAGTCTTCCATCTTCTTGTGTTTTTTGAAATAATCTGTGGAGGATGGGGGTTAGCTCTCCCTTAAATGCTTTGTAAAACTCTCCTGTGAAACTGTCTGGTCCAGGGCTTTTGTGTGCCAGGACGTTTTTGATTATTGCTTCAATTTCATCAGCTCTTATTGGTCTGTTTAGGCTTTCGGCTTTTTCTTCATTCAGTTTTGGAAGATTATATTTTTCTAGAAATTTGACCATATCACCTAGGTTTCCAAATTTCTTGGCATAGAGTTCTTTGTAGTAATTTCTTACAATCCTTTGTATTTCTGTGGTATCAGTGGTAATATCTCCTCTTTCATTTCTGATTGTGTTTATTTGGGTCCTCTCTCTCTCTTTTTTTTTTTTTTTTTTGATGAGTCTGCTTAAAGGCTTGTCAAGTTTGTTTATCTTTTCAAAGAATAAGCTCCTGGAATTATTGATCCTTAGAATTGTGCTTTTAGTTTCTGTGTTGTTTGATTCTGCTCTGATCTTGGTTATTTCCTTTCTTCTACTTGCTGTGGACTGTCTTTCTTGTTGTTCCTTGAGTTCTTGTAGGTATAAGGTTAGGTTTTTTATTTGAAATGTTTCTGTCTCTTTTAGATAGGCCTGTATTGCTATGAACTTCCCTCTCAGGTCTGCCTTCACTGTGTCCCAGAAGTTTTGGATTGTTGTGAGTTCATTTTCATTTGTTCCCAGAAACTTTTTGACTTCTTCCTTGATCTCATTCTCGACCCACTCATTGTTTAATAGTATGCTATTTAATCTCCATGAGTTTGAGTATTTTTGAGGTTTTTCCTTGATGTTGGTTTCTAGTTTTAGTCCTTTGTGGTCAGAGAAAATGTTTGATATGATTTCAATTTTCTTGAATTTGTTGAGGCTTGTTTTGTGTGCTATCATGTGGTGTATTTTTTAAAATGTTCCATGTGCATTTGAAAAGAATGTGTATTTTGCTTCTTTGGGATGAAAGGTTTATATATATCAGTTAAGTCTATTTGATCTAGGACATTATTCAATGATGGATTATCTTTGTTGATATTTTGTTTGCAAGATCTGCCCATTTTTGACAGTGGGGTGTTAAAATCCCCTACTATAATTGTGTTGCTGTCAATATCTTTCTTGAAGTCCTCCAAGATTTTCCTTAAGTATTTGGGTGCTCCTATGTTGGGTGAATATATATTCAAAATGTTTTTATCTTTTTGGTGGATTCTTCATTGAGTATCGTGAAGTGACCTTCCGAGTCTCTCTTAATGGCCCTTTTTTTGAAGTCTATTTTGTCTGATATAAGTATCACTATTCCAGCTTTTTTTTTCCCTGTCCATTTGCTTGGAAAATTTCTTTCAAACCCTTTACTTTCAGTCTGTGCAGGTCTTTTACTCTGAGGTGGGCCTCTTGTAGGCAGCATATGGGTGGGCATATTTTCTTATCCTTTCAGCTACTCTATGTCTTTTGATTGGAGCATTTAATCCATTGAAGTTTAAGGTTATTATTGATAGGTACTTATTCATTGCTATTTTACTTCCTTCATACCTGTGGTCCTCTCTCTCTTGCTCGCGTGCTCTTTTTTTTCCTTTTCTTATAGCAGACCTTTTAACAGCTCTTGCAGAGCTGGATCGGAGAAGGTGCATTCTTTGAGGCTTCTTTTGTATGGGAACTCCTTATTTGGCCCTCTATTTTAATTGAGAGTCTTGCTGGATAAAGTAGCTTTCATTGCAGGCCATTGTTTTTCAACACTTGGAATATTCCTTTCCAGTTCCTTCTGGCTTGGAGCGTTTCCATTGAGAAGTCAGATAGTAGTCTTATCAGGACTCCCTTGTATGTTACTTGCTGTTTCTCCCTTGCTGCCTTTAAGATTCTCTTTGTCTTGGAATTTTGCCATTTTAATTACATGTCTTGCAGTGGGCTTCTTTGGGTTCCTCTTGATTGGGACTGTCTGTGTTTATTGGATCTTCTAAACTTTTTCTCTCATCAAATTAGAGAAATTTCCCATCATTACTTTTTCAAACATGTTTTCTATCCCTTGCTTTTCTTCTCCTTCTGGTATTCCTACAATAGGGATATTATTACATTTTGTGTTATTCTGCACTTCCCTTAACACCTCTTCATTCTTTCTGAGTCTTTTTTCCTTTTCTTGTTCTTTTGGGAGTTTTTTTCTACCTTGTCCTCCAGCTTACTGATTTGATCCTCTGCTTCATCTATCCTGCTTTTGATTCTTTTTACTGTTTTCTTCAAATCATTTCTTCTTAGCTCTTGTTGATAGTTTGCATTTTTTAAAAAGATTTTATTTATTTATTTTTAGAGAGGGAAGGGAGGGAGAAAGAGAAACATCAATGTGTGGTTGCTGGGGGCCATGGCCTGCAACCTAGGCATGTGCCCTGACTGGGAATCGAACCTGCGATGACTGGTTCACAGCCCGTGCTCAATCCACTGAGCTACACCAGCCAGGGCGATAGTTTGCATTTTTTTTTATGTTATTATAGTTTGTAGTGAGTTCATTGTAGTTTCCCTGTAGTTTTTGGTAATTCTCTGTGAGTTCATTGAGCTTCCTGGTAACCATTGCTTTGAACTCAATATGTCATAGTTGACTTGCCTCTATTTCATTTAGCATTCTTTCTGAGGCTTCCTCCTTTCCTTTTGTTTGGGGTTTGTTTTTGGCCTTCCCATTGTTTGTGAGACTCTTCTTGTTAGCCTCTGCTTCTTAAATTTATCTGATCTGACTCCCTGTGTTTGTGGTGTGAAATTTTTGGTAGGAGACCTGTGAGATTCAGTGGTGCAGTCTCCTTAATCTCCTAAACATGCTGCTCTTGGGCTGTCTTTTATATTGGCTGTCTGGATTTAATTGGGTTTTGATTGTTGTTGGGTGTTTCTTTGGTGGGTCTTTCCCTCCAGTTGGTTAACTGAGGGTCACTCCACCCACCACATCTTGTATGCTGTTGTGCAGGTGCAGACAGGTTGTGTCAAAGGTGGTTCTTCTGTCTGTCTGAGGTTTTGAGGCTTCACTCTTGCTATTGTTCAGTTGTTTGTTCTGGGTAATTTCTCCACCGTTTAGTTGTAATTCCAGATTGGTCCTGGGTGGAGGTTAGTGTGGCTTCCACTCACTCCTTCACCTTCTTTTGTTATTATCTGTTGGTGGTTCCTTTGTTGGTGGGTTCTCTCTTCCTTCTGGTATAATGGTGTTTACAGCTTCCACCTACTCTTTTATGTGAACAGTTGGAGGGGGGAAGGCAAAATGGATTAAGGTAGCGGGAGTGTATCCTATGGGATTTAAAGTACCAACCTGTAGAGATGAGATAGGGAGTCCTTTGGGTAAGTACAGTGTTAACCGTAATATTTCACCCAACTAGCCACTTTTTAGAAAGCTTGGAAAAAAGATGAGACTCTTGTTAGAAGAGGGAAGGATTGCCAGTTGAATTCAGAAAACAGTGAGCTTGTGGGAGGTCAGATTATGAGGTATAGTGAGAGTAAAGGAAAGAAAACTGGTGTAGTATGTGAGAGAATAGAATTAACCACAAAAGTAATAGAGTTCCAGAAGACAGTGAAATGAGCTATGATCTGGGAGGGGTGCTGTGTAGTATTCATAATTGTATGAAACAACAATTATTTATAATAATACTGGAATAACAATCATATGATAGAATCTATGATATCTGAATAACAAGAATAGGAAGCACATGACCTAGAGTAGTGTGCTATTGGAACACAAGTGAAGAGAAAGAAGGAAAATTAAAAATACACTAAGAGAGAACAAGGGAAACCAGTCAAACAATGCAATTAAACAAACAAATAAAATGAAAAAAACTAAACAGAAAGAAGATAAATAAAAAAGTACTAATAAAGTAAAAGAAGTACAAATAATGGAAAAATAATAATACAAATAAACAATAACTTGCAAGTTCTGTGGAATAGCAAAATGAAATTTATCTCAGTTTCTCATTTGTTGGGATTAGCCTTGTGTTCCCTTCTTTGGGTCTGACTCTTGTCCTTTCAGAGCTCCAGGTCTTATTGGCTCACTTGGGGGGAAGAATAAAAAGAAGGAAAAAAATATAGAAAGAAGAGCCTCCTGCTGACTTTAAACTGGCTAAGTGAGTTCTGCTGGTCTTCTTGGTTGCAGCAGGCTGAGGGGGGTTGGGTTTTGTTTTTCTCCCTTCCTATGGTTTTGTGAGGATGAGGGCCAGGTCTGGGCCGCGTTCTTCCCAGTTGCCTAGCTCCAGCCCAGTTCCTCAGTTCACTGACAGGCCCCAAGTGCCCTTCTGTGCCAGGCCGGCACCTTCATCCCACTAGTTGTGCTGTCCTTGAGGTGCACCAAGCAGGGACAACTCACACACCACCTTCTTGTTCTTTGCTGTCCTAGGTGCTAGGCTCTCTCAAAGTCTCTTCAGGGTAGTTCAGCTTCCCTACTGAGTTATGTCTTTCTGGGGACTGCTAACTTCCTGAGCCCTGCTGCTCTCCTCTTGGGGGGCAACTCCTCCTTCCTTTTAGTGAGCCAGTCCTGCTGCTGAGGAAGGGGTGGGTGTGTAGCCAAGGCTGCCACAGCTGAGTGGGTGTCACCTCTGCTGCTAGTGTGGTGGGGGTGTGGCTGAGGCTGCAGCTGTAGCAGCTGTGGGGGCAAGGCTGACGTGGCATGGATGGCTGCTGTGGGAGAATTTCCTAATCAGCCACCAAGAAACTTTTTGGAACAAAATCCTCCTGACGAGCGTTGGGCCTCTCATACAACCCAACTTTCCAACCAGGCCAGAGACTACCCTGGTCAGGGTCCTCACAGCCCAACTGTTCTCCCTTCTCTAGGTGTCACCCAGCCCCCTAATTTCTCTGGTAATGACCCAGGTGACGTCCACAGTGTCAGCGTGTGAACTCTGCCCCTGTGTGTCTGCCACTATGCCTTTATTTCCCCCAGCGACTTCAAGCATCCAGGTCCATCCTGGTGCTTCTCAAACCTCCATGTTTGGCAGGGGAGGGAGATGTTGACCTGACTCTCTTCCAAGACTCCGGCACCTGCTTGGCCTGGGGCTTCAGTGGCCATGGTCCCTGCACTGGTCCCTGTGCTGGTCCCAAAGCAATCTCCTTACCATCTGTTTTCAAATGTCCTCTATAATTTTGGCCTCCAACCTTCATATATGCTGAGATACCATTGGCTGTTCACTCTGTTCCTCATAAGATCATCCAGGTGTTCCACCTGTGCACAGGGGGAAGTAGACTTGGCTCCCACATACTTTCCTGACATCTTCTAGCTCCCCAATATTAATTTTTTTAATAATTAAAACTAACTTAGAACAGAGAGATTGCAGAATTTCACCAGGATCCAATAGCTGTTACGTGGGGATGTGGGATTTAAATTCAGGCTGCCTGGATCTTACCCCCACTTTGCTTTACTACCTGGTATTTCACTAAAATAATTACTGGTTGTTTCTTCTTTCTTCCTTTTCTTTTCTTGTTCTTCTTGTTTTTTGATTGATAGGAGTCACTGTGTTGTTCTTTGCTTTGTATACACAGGCACATCTCTTGCCTAGATAGAATTCAGTTTCATCTCGAGCATAAACACCTTAAATTTTAAGAAGAGCAGTGTGCTCCTTCTGGTTCCGGAGATTTCGTTTGTAGCCAGCAAAAATGGCCTTGGACCACAGCCTTCCAGACATATTTGTTGTTGTAGAAGTCCTGTTCCTGGCAGGCTCCAAAGGCTTCAAGATGGTGAAAAAGTCAGATATTCTTGCTTTAAAAAAATATAACATATTTAAATAATAAGATTACTATGCCAAGGAGCCCTGCTTAGACACCATCACAGCAAAGGCAGGTTTTTTTCTCCTTGGCCCATAATTTCCCAGCGTTGTCCCTTCCACTGGAACTCTGCACAGTCATAGTTACACAGTGATGCATCTGGAAATGCCAGTCACGACTTAGCGGGAAGACTTCTTGCTGCACTAGAGAGAAAAAATAGTTAAGCAGAGATTCTGAGTGACTCATTTTTTAAAATGTTTTCATGGCTTTCCCTACCCTATAGTAACTAATGCTTTTAGTGTTTCTGGCAACTTGTACACAAATCCACATTTTACTTTAGAACATATTTTAAATGTTAGGAGAAAAATTCATTACCTGTAACAAGCATTAAAATTTTAAAACAAGGGAAACAAAATTTCTCCTGAGAAAAGCTTTCATACGCATCAAAATGGAGCACAAAGGAGTCATGTGTGTTTGAACATAGTAGTATGAAAACTACTGTATACTATGTACTCAGGTAGCTAGGTCCATCTGCAAGGGGCCAGACATGGGGCCATTGTATTACAGAAAAACATTCCTTTAGTCACTGCTATTGTAAGTGTTTGAAAAGTTTGTTTGAAAGCGTAGGACAACTGAGTAATGCAGACAAATAAAACGAGTGTCCACTTGAGCACTATTTTGTTCATCTTGGCTAGTGACATAAAGGCAAAGCAGTTGGCAGTGGGCAGTGGCAAAGTCACATGAAGGGTCCTGACTTGGTTGAGAGGAAATGCAGGTTCCAGCTGGAGAGATTATATTTGCATCTTCTAAGTCTAGCTAATTTCTTCATACCTCCTGAGCTCATCTCCAAGGCCCCCTTTTTCCTCTATAAATTGCCTCCTGAGTCCACATGGCTCAGCTCAATCTTTCCTTCTGCCTCTGTGACTTTCTTTTTAAGAGGCTAAGACAGCTCTGCCTAGACTCATTCCTGTTGCTGTGATCTTGCCTCTTCTATCTGAGCCCTCCCTCCCCAGCTTTAATAAATGTACTCTCAAAATCACCTGGACTTGTATTGTGGAATCTTTTCTGCATGAAGTCAAGAACCCACACATTCCAGATTGTGCTGGGGTAGACCTCTTTTGCCTGGTCCCCGTATGGTGACATGACAGCCACCACAGATAGATGTACAGTTTTGATAAGTGACTTCAGTCCTCTGAGCCTATTTTCTTATTTGAGTTGCCTTCAGATGACAAGAGAGGACATCCAGGGCATAGCAAGGAGTATGGTAAGTGCTCAGTGATATCTAGTGGTTCCTGTTATTCCCACTGGAGAACTTTACCTTGGAGAAAACCAAGAACCTAATGAAAATGCAATTATGTGTATGAATGCTTATTGCTGGAAGTGTGTCTGCACATTCAAACCAGAAATGCTTTTTATAGCCAAAGGAATGCCTCAGAGTATTTTATGAATACATAGTGTACTAGTGATAATTATCTTACTCACATTCATCTATTCCTTTGTGTGGTTTGTAGGGTACATGTTCATCTGCAAGCTCATTGAATCCCTACAAACTCCCAGGGAGGAAAGGGGGCCTGGAACAGTTAAGTGTCTTACTCGAGGTCATGGAATTAGGTGTCAAAAAAGGCCTTGAATTTATTTTACAAGATTTCCTTACTCCTCTTCCTAATGGTTTAACCCAAGAGGCACATAGCAAGGTGACATGTAAATGACCTAGAGCCACGTTGCTATAGCTTAACAGACATAAGGATCACTTAGAGAACTTGGTAACAATGCAGATCCCTCCTCCAGTCTCATTCATCAGGTAGGGAACAGAAACTAGGACTCTACATTTTCTGCAGAGGTCTAGTGTGATTCTAATGCAGGTCCCCTTCCGGAAACACTGCTCTACAAGGACCGAGAGGTAAGGGGGATGATGCTGAAACGATGTCAGAGCTTGACTCTTCTGCTCCGGCACTTGCCCAATGGCAGGTAGGCCACTTTCTGTGGGCTGGGTCCTCACTCAGTTGGTAAACCCTCTCTGGTAGCTTTTCTTGCTTTGTCCATCTTAGGACAGCCTGTTCCACCTTTCTGGCTGATGTCTAGTGGCCCATTCACACTGAAAGGTGGGGGGAGGGTATGACCAACTAGATCAGTGCATGGGTGTTCCCTGTGTAACCTGAATTTATTTACAGTCCCTTTAAACACTGCTGATGAAGTCAAAATCAAGCTTTCTTTTGGAACGGTGTTCCAGATTCTCCCTGGTGTGTAGGACTTGAGCCTTTCCTCTTGCATCAGAAATCCATTGAGAAGGGGCAGGAGCCTTACATAGCAGGATCTGATATTCTGCAGCAGTTGCCCTTTGCAGGTAGATGCCTTTCCCTTTATTGTGCTATAAACTCACAGGGATCAAAAAATGGGCCAGAAGTGAGCATTGTTGTTTGGGTTAGGATGTGGGGACAAGGTAGGATGGAGAAGGGTCTGGAGAAAAAGGAGGAAAGTTAAAAATTATTTTAAGTCTTATCAATCTGAGTGTAGGCGAGCTGCTCTTTGTGATACTTTAATAGATGACAAACTAGTAGATACTATAAGATTATATTTTACTTAGTGTTTTTAGAAATCACCATGTTTAGCCAGGTGTGACATAATGTGTGAATTAAGTCAGCTTAGATCTTAGATGAGTCGATTTTTTTATAGTCAGAAGAGTTTAGATGTAGAATTTTTGAAATATATAAATGATCTCATTAATGTTTCTGGTAATTATCACTTTTGAGCATGCTGTTATTTCCCTTGCTGTATTGGATTCACCTGGTCGAAGTTGAATGCTACAGATGGTTTTAATTGAAAAGCCTTTTTTCTAGCCTCAGGAGCCTTCCTTTCCCTGTACTCTGTTTGAGAAGTCAGCAAATAACATCCTATAGATGTAGGAAAAGGCATCTATGAGATTCTGTAATTCCACAAATATTTATTAAGCAACTTCTGTGTTCCAGACACAATTATGGTCACTAGAGACACAGTGATTTAATCCAGGTTCTTGCTTTCATGAACAAAGCTTTCTTTTTGCTTGGTAGAGAGAGATACAAAACAAGAAAACAAGAAGGCATTAGTTAATAAAACTTCCTGATAGATATGAAACTGAGCCTGCTTTAGAATGGGCAGTGATAGCTGGTCTTCATGAGATGACATTCAAGCTAAGACCTAGATGACAAGGAAGGGCAGCTTCATGAAGGTCTAGAGAAAGAGTATCAGGCCAAAGGAACAGCTGGCAAGAACATCCTGAACTCAGAAGTAGCTAAGTTCATGGAGCAGAGGTGGATGTGGTGGTAGAGCATCAGAGATAAATAAGGTTGGAGAGATCGGCAGAGGCTCAATGATGGGGCAACTCAACGCAGTGTAAAGTACTGTAGAAGCATTACAAGACTCTGTACAGAGGTGTGATTTGTTCTGATTTGCATTAAAAATCAACCTAGTTGTTTTAAGAAAAAAGGATTATTGGGGTAGGAAGCAAAAGAAAAACAAAAATGTCCATTAAAGAGGCTGTTGGTGATGCTTGCGGAGACGGAGAGGAGCAGGTGGAATTGGGGTATTATTACCAGAAAAGACACCGGCATTTGGGCTGCCTGTCACTACCAAATCCAATAAGCAATGACAGTGATTGAGTCTTTTATAGGCGCTTTATTCAGATGGCCGTTGATCTGAGAAGATGGCGGGTTCACACTCTAACAAACCATCTTCCCTTCTTTTTCCTGGCCAGACATTTTATAAGGGGAGTTGGCTGAAAAAAAAAGACAGGAATCGGTGAGATTCTCTGAACCTGCAGCTGCAGCACTTGGCAATTAGCTGTCTCCAAGGGGGAGGGGTAGTTGCCCACTTCTTCTCGGCAGGGAGGTTCGATGTCTCAAGGCTGTGCATCCCTAGTCAGTGCTCCAGGTCAGCAGCTTTCTCCCACATGCCAGATGGGCCTTATCTGTAGTTTCTGAAACAAAGAGCTTAACATACACATTACTTGCTAGATGTGTGGCTATTTATTTTGAGCTAAAATTTTCCAAGTCTTAAGCCCTCTATCATTCCCCACCATTAGTATTAAACTATCTCATATCTATGAGATCAGTTTTCTCTGAAAGTATTTACTTTTTGCTGTGCCCATTGCTGGGTGCTGGATTGTTCAGTGAGGGCTTTAGGAATACACTTAACTGCAGACCTAAATAAAGATGCGCACTATACAACAATAAGCTATGATACTGAAGAAAATAACAAGGATAAAAACAATAAAATCTTCTTGAAGACTAGATATGCTGGGCAGCCAGGAGGTTAGTTTAGACCAATTGGTGTCAAAGAATCCTTCTCTCTATTTTATACTGGACACCACATTATTTATTTGTTTTACTTTATGCTCTATAAGCTGTGAACTATCAGTTAGGTTAAAACAGCAGAGTCCCTTAAATTTCTCACATCTATGATTATGCTTACAAGAAGGCAGTTTATAGCTGCACAATTATCCAGTACTACTTTTCTGACTTGTCTTAGTTCTTGACTAATGGCACAGATGGCTTGCAAGGTGGCATTCAAAGCTTTTGCCACAGCGCAGGCTAATCTACTCATTTCTACATTAAATAAGTTACCATGGTCGACATTACAAATATAATTAAGGGCATATATTCAGCAGGGCTAAAGGTGTAAGTCACTGATGCAATCAGGTGTAAGGGAGACATTTCATTGAACCTGGGTTAAGTGGGGCTTCTGAGGCATAACCACTGTCAGTCTTCCCAGACAGCACGGTCCCCCAGAGCTGTTTGCTGGAACATAGGAATAGACTGTCATTCCACAAATCAGGAACCATCCTGTTGGCAGTTTAACAGAAACAGAAGCATAAGATACATCAGTGGTGGTGGTGTAATTCATCTTCACACTTGCTGAAAGCACAAGACAGTTTTTAGTGCAGTTGACAAAAATTACACATTCTTTAGCTGGGGTACATCAGCGATCTTTAAGGAAAACATTTTCCTGTCCTTTACAGTTATCACTGGTCCCCATTCATTAATATCAGAGTAGGTAATTTTTTTTTCAGTATCATCAAACACAGTATAATTTATAAGGCTTTCTAAAAGAGTACAGACACTTATAAGACATGAAGTGAAACTTTTTCAATAAGTTCCTCCTGCAAAGTAAAAGTTAGAAATATTCAGAACAATTTTTACTAAATATACCCAAATATTTTCATCTTGTTTGAATGGAATAAGTTGTCTATAACAAGGCTTTAAACAGGAGGCAAAGAAAAGAACATAAGTCATTGTTTTTCAAAGATGACTTTCAGGTTTTCTTGAGGCTCGGCGATCCATTTTTCCTCTGGTGCTTTCTTTATCCTGGTGCGATGAGTCCAGGGTTTTACTCCTGCCAGCTTCGCCGCAGTTGGGGTGGTGAGGAGTGTGTCCTAAGGCCCAGTCCACTTTTCTTCTGGTGATTTTCTGGGGGTCCTGTCCTCCAGGTCTTGAGCAGCACCGTGTCTCCTGGTTTGAACGAATGCAGCGGACCTATGGGAGAGAAGTCTCTAATACAGGCAAAGCCATTAGTTACAGCTAGCGTTTGACTTAAATGTTGCACATATTCTTTTATTTTCAATTCTTGATCTACATATATATCTCCCACCCCTATTGTAGCCTAAATGGCCGTCCATACACAATTTCATAGGGACTCAACTGAATCCCACTTCGAGGAGCCACCCTTATCCTGAGCAGGACAATAGGTAAAGCTTGATCCCAATGAAGATGAGCTTCTTGACACAGTTTGGCTATATTTTTCTTCAAGGTGTGGTTTATTTTTTCTACTCTCCCAGAAGCCTGGGGTCTCCATGCCGTGTGAAGTCTCCACTTAATTCCTAGGATTTTACTAAACTTCTGTGTGATTTCTGAAACAAAAGCAGGTCTGTTATCTCTCTGAATGCCATTAGGGAGACCAAGGTGAGGGATTATTTCCTCTAATAATGCTTTTACTACTTCTGAAGATTTCTCTGTTCTAGTGGGATAAGCTTCTACCCATCCTGAAAAGGTGTCCACAAAGGTTAACAAATATTTCCACCCTCGGAGCCTTGGCATCTGGGTAAAGTCTATTTGCCAGTCCTCAAATGGGCACTGTCCTTGATATTGCTTTCCTTCTTTCTTCTGGTGGGGTTCTGTTTTGGGGTTGTTCTTCTGGCGTACAACACATCTAGCAATTACTTTCCTTATTTCTTTTTCATAGACTGTCAGGACTTTCTTCATCAAAACCCCAGCCTTTTCTAAGTCGGCAGTTGAATGTTCAGGGTCAAATTGTGACAAGTCCAGAACAAGTACCAATGGCATTATAAACATTCCTTTAACAGTCTCTTTGTTGCCCATTAAGCCAGATTGCTTTCTCTAGCCACTTTAGTTCCCTCTTTTTGATGCCCTGGGCAGTGCATGACTGCCACCTGTAAAGGTACCTGAATAGCCTCTAATAACTTTAGAATTTTGGCTGCATGCTTAATTTCTTTTTTTATTGGAGGTTAACAGTCCTCTTTCCAGATCGAACCATGTGCATGCAAAATCAAAAAAGCACACCTTAAGTCAGTGTACAAATTTATTCCTTTTTCCTGTGATAATTCCAGTGCCCTTGTCAATGCAATCAGCTCAGCCTTCTGGGCAGTTTCCTGGTGGCTGGGCTTTGGCCTCCACTACTCCTTCAAGAGTCACAACTGTGTACCCAGCTTTTCTGCTTCTTTTTTCCATATAGCTGCTTCCATCTGTATAGAGAGTCTAGTCTGCTCCTTCTAGGGGATAGTTCTGTAAATCAATTCTGCTAGAATACATTTCATTAGTTATTTCAGCACAGTCATGTATTAGTGCAGCTGAGTCAGGGTCTGGGAGAAGAAGGGCTTGGTACTTGCCCATTTTTTTCAGCAATCAGCCACATACTTCCTTTTTGCTCTAGCAGGCTCAACACTTGCTGTGACACATAACTGGCATAGGCTGTCCCAAGGCAAACTTTTTCAGCTTTCTCCAAGAGCTCACAGGTGGCTGCCACTCTCAAGCAGGCTGGCCACCCCTGGACAGTGTGATTTAATTTCCTTGACAATTATGTGATGCACTGCAAATGCCACTAAGCATTTGGGTGAGGAATTCTAGGGCAATGCCCTGTTTCTCACACATATCATTGAAAGGGCTTCAGCACGTTTGAAAGCCCCAACGCTGGTGCAGAAGCCAGGTGCACTTTCAGGGACTCAAAAGCCTGAGTGCACTTCTTTGTCCACTCTAAATATTCCGGTCCCTTCGGAGCCTCACACAGTGGATTAGCAGTGAGCCCGAAGCTTGGAATTCAAATGCAGCAGTCACTTGCCATCCCCAGGAATCTCCTTAACTGTTTCCTGGTGTTGGAAGGGGTCCTCTGTGGACTTTTGTTGTACGGCCTGCACCACACTCAGACTTTTCTGCTTAGGGATGTCTTTCCCCATTCCCTCAAGGAGGCATCTCTTATAATGCTCTAGGAGAGAAAGGCCATCCTCTTTACTGAAACAAAGAATTCAATAAGGCTCTTATGTCTGCCCAATTGAGATGATTAGTGGCAAAAACTGAAGCAATCAAATCAGTCATTTTAGCAGGGTTACGTCCATAAGAAGGGTTTGAGCTTTTCCAGTTCAACAGATCCAATGTAGAAAACAGAGTATGTGCCAAATAACATCTAGCAGACTGGCCTTCTGGCCTTATTCTCACTGAAAAGTCTCCAAAAAGGATACTGCCCTGCTGTCACAGGTGTGCACAGGTAACCAGGTTCTTAGTGATCGGGACAAAGAATTGAACCGAACACCCAGAGTTCATAGAAGAAAACATGGGAGCAGGCCAGCTCCAAGCAGAGATTGACCTCATGGGCTGGAGGGACTCTATTCTTACAGGGCAAATTCTTCCTGGCTAGTTTTGGTGGCCTTTACTGCGCATGTACAAGTAGTATTACTTTAAAGCTACTGCACATGTGGTCTCCCATGATTTTCCCTGATTGGCCACCAGGGAAGAGGGGCCCACAATGCTACCAGATTGATCCCCATTTCTCCTGGGGTCCCCCTGTACTAGGTTCACCTTTCCCTTCACCAAAGAATTATAGCTCTCCATGTTAGAGATTGGTGAAAAGGAAAGGAATTATTTATTCAAGTTATACAGACTTAAGAGTAATGACTTAATGTCTTCATTAAAGTCCCAAAGTCCCTTAAAACACCCACAAACACACACAGTCCTTCCTTCCCCTCTTTGCCCAGTCTGGGGTACCGTATCTCAGGGAAAGAAATGAAAGTCCTTGGCTCAGGCAGATCCCAGTTTTCCCCAGTAATCTGTGCTCAGCTGGCAGGTCTTCCTTGGTTCCCAGCACCATCAGCTGTGTTGCCGGGATCTCCAGCTAAAGCCGCGTGGTGGTTCTCTGCTAAAGCTGCATGGTGATTCTTCTCATGGCTGCTGGGGAGGGGGGTCCCCCCACTCTGCCAGAGCACGTGGTTCTCCTTACTGACACAGCCGCATGGTCTTCCCTACATGGCTGCAGCCGTGTGGTTCTCTGCACAATGGCTGTGGGAGTCCCCACTCTGCCAGAAGTGCATGGCTCTCTCCTCAATGGCTGCCGTGTCTGGATTTAAATCCCCGTGCCAATCTTCCTCTGCAGCCCCATTTCTGATTCC
>PVIA01007930.1:23058-77638 GCA_004024845.1 Tonatia bakeri
TGGTTGTTTCTGTTTTCTGGGATAACTTTGAATCATGGAATGCGCCTGCGCACTACCCCTGATTCATTATAATAGCATTATAATAAAATAACATTGTGGGACTCCCTTCTCCAGTAGCCAATCAAGAAAATCTTGGGAAACCACACATGCGCAGTAGCTTTGAAATGTAACTCTTTGTACCTGCGCAATAGAAGCCCACTAAAGACTAGCCGGGAAGCTTCCGCCCTATAAGAAGAAAATCCGCCCAGCCCACGTGGTCAATCTCTGCTCAGAGTTGGCCTGCTTCCATGTTCTGTGGAGTGTACTATCGCTTAATAAATCTTCCCTCTTTCTTTATACTATAAACTCCATGTGTTCGGCTCAATTCTTTGTCCCGATCACTAAGAACCTGGTTACCTGCGCCACCTGTGACACTCCCACACTGGGCCACACTTGCCCTCAATCTGCTGTCCTTTCCAGCTTTTCTGGCTGCCATCGTGGGTCTGGGCAGGTGTGTCCCCAAGTCATGGAGCCAATCATCTCCAAGCTCCCATGCAGACGCTATAACTCCAGGGACTTGCTCCCCAGTTACTATTGGTGGGGAAGTTACTTTTATTCCCTGGCTCAGAGCATGGCCACAGCTATTTAACACATCTACCTAACCAGTCAAAGGTTATAGATATGTTAAATGACCACACCAGAGGTTAGCTGCAAGGCTGTTGCTATGGGACACAGCTCTTAACAGGCCTTCTCCATTTGTCCCTTCCCCCAACCCATACCTGGGAGGGGAGAGGGTGAGGACTTCCTAATATTTTCTGAACACCTTGAGTTCTGGACCCCATTACAAATCCTTCTTTTGGGGGCCCCCTGGCTGCACCCTCCTACACTGCCCCAGTAGGGGCTTTTCCTCCACCGAATCTGGTTCTTTGACTGATTCAAGACAGCGATGCCAGTTCAGGCACACTTTTCTCGTTTCACTCATAGGAGTGGATCCCCTGGGGCTGCAGGAGCTCTGACCAGCCTGTGGCGGGTCATAATACCTTGATCTTCCTGGCCCCTCTTCTCTGACCTTCTATCTTTCATATGTAAATTCTCTTTTCTCTGAGCCATTAACTGACTTTCCTCTTTTTTTTCTTTCTTCTTAACTCTGCATGCTTCTTTATTATGTAAACCCCAAAACTTCTAGATAAAGCAATTTGTCCCACTTCCCTGATTTTGACAAAACAACTCTAGTTACAGTATAATACAGTAATTTAAAGACCCATTCAGTGACCAGCGCTCTCCTGAGTCTAAGTTATGCAGGACACAAACAGAACAGTACTACAACAAAACAACATACGCTTTTGATATACACTCATACGTTGACGAATTAGAACTGGCCCAAAGGGCTGTTCTGTGGAACAGAGGCTTTTCCCCCCATTCTACCAGACAGAACTCCACGGAACTCCAAACAGAAGGTACCCAGAACAGAACAGACGTCCTTGTGGACACAGATGGAGCTCCAAAGACAGAAGGTACCCAAACAGAACAGACGACCTGAGTTGTGACCCGGGATTTCACCCTGAACCAGAAAGCGCACGATTCAGTCCAGTGTGATGCACGAGAGAGGTGCTGGGAGCGAGGGGGAGAGTCCCCAAGTGAACTCTCTTGGCAGCTGCTTGGGATTCTCCGCCTCCAAACCCCCAGGGCCCCTCAGTCCAGGCAGCCGATGAAACTCCCCGCCAAATACCCAGCCTTACCAGAGAGTTCCAAAGTCTGTCCTGGAACGGAGTTGCCAAAATATGTAACCAGAAAAGACACCGGCATTTGGGCTGCCTGTCACTACCAAATCCAATAAGCAATGACAGTGATTGAATGTTTTATAGGCGCTTTATTCAGATGGCTGGCGATCCAAGAAGATGGCGGGTTCACACCCTAACAAACCATCTTCACTTCTTTTTCCTGGCCAGACATTTTATAAGGGAAGTTGGGAGGAAAAAAACAGGAATCGGTGAGATTCTTTGAAGCTGCAGCTGCAGCACTTGGCAATTAGCTGTCTCCAAGGGGGAGGGGTAGTTGCCTGCTTCTCCTCGGCAGGGAGGTTCGATGTCTCAAGGCTGTGCATCCCTAGTCAGTGCTCCAGAAGATCAGCAGCTTTCTCCCAGATGCCAGATGGGCCTTATCTGTAGTTTCTGAAACAAAGAGCTTAACATACACATTACTTGCTAGATGTGTGGCTATTTATTTTGAGCTAAAATTTTCCAAGTCTTAGGCCCCCTCTCAGTATGTTGAGAGAGGGCAGCGCTAGAACTTGCTGATGTGGTGAGGGAGAGAGGAATGAGGACGACTCTTAGAAGTTTGGCTCGAGCCACTGGGTACACGGCAGTCACTTACTGAGATGTAGGAATTCTGACGGAGAAGCAGGTTCCCGTGGAGCTGATGGGGACAGGTGCACAACAATTTCACTTCAAGCACTCTAATCTTAAAGCACCTGTGAGGCTGTCAGGCTGGCAAGTCCATGATTCTAAAGTTCAACATAATAGTCAAATCTGGAGGTACAAATTTTGGAGTCATGGCTATTGTTCAGCCTTAAAAGTGGTTGAGATTACTTAATGAAAAAATGTCGGGAGATGAGAAAGAATGCTAGAACCAAGCCCCAGGGCAATGGAACCTTTGGAGAGGAAAGGGGAAGGAAGATCCTGCCAGGCTCCAGAGGCAGCTAGCTGGAAACCCCGGTGAGGTGGTGCCTGACGCCCTGGAGAAGGAGGGAGGGTGTGGCCAGCTGCTGTGAGACTGAATTGTGTGAGAATTATTGAAGTGAATAGTAAAGGGTTCTTTTGGAATTCCCCAGTGAATGTGAAACTTTTGGAAATTGTTAGGCAGAACAGATCGCAAACCAAGGCAGAGAGGGACAGGGAGATGTGTCTCACTCATTAATTCAGCAGTCCTGAGCCTGGTCAGATAAGATTGCCAGGTGTTCCAAAATCCACAAGAAATACAGTGATAGAGCAGGAGGAGGGGAGCTCTTGAAATTCTGTGTGCATGTTTCCACTATCTGGGAAAGAAAACTTTTGAAACTGTGTATTCATCCCAAGGTCTGGAGAGGGGAGGAGGAGGGGGAGCCTAGAGGCTGGCTGCAAGCATACAACCCCTAAAACCCCACTAGCTGGGTGCCTGCTTGCAGCTTCCTGCTCATGTGTGTTTCATAAAGAAACTTTGCTACCTCATTTCCACTATTTGTGTTGTCTCTCACCTGAATTCATCTCTCATGAGTGAGACAAGAACCAAAAAGGGGATCCCCCTAATTCGGGTCTCCCCAATAACAAACATAAGAGAATCTTGACTTTAATACTCTAGACACAGTGCAAAGTAGGGTGCCTGTAATGTGGTGACTGAGTAAATGAATAGATTCAAGTCCAGTACAGACTTTGAGATCTTTTAAATTATTACTTTTATTTTGATTTGGGGGAATTGCATAAGATAGAGTTTCCCAGGTATTTGTAATTTGTTGGAGGATCCAATTTGGATGAGCAAACACAGGAAAAATGCCAGAACTCTCTCCACCCTCTGACTCTATTAGCTTGGGAGGTTGATTTTTGCAAAAGTAGTGGATCTCGCTACTCCTCTTTCCCCTTGTGCCTCTTCTGTGATACAAGGCAGAGAATCTCGTTTCTTATAGGAGTAACTCTTCCTACTGGGGGCTCTCAGAACTCTGCTTGGCACCCTCATAACAAAGAAAAAATAATTCACTGTGGCCCTGGCTGATGCAGCTCAGGGGATTGAGTGTGGGCCTGCAAACCAAAGGGCCACCGACGGATTCCCAGTCAGAGCACATGCCTGGGTTGCAGGCCAGGTCCCTGGTGCGGGGCATCCGAGAGGCAACCACACACTGATTTTTCTTTCCCTCTCTTTCTCTCTTCTTTCCCCTCTCTCTACAAATGAGTAAATAAAAATCTTTTAAAAATACATTTAAAAAATACTTCACTGTGTGTATTACCCAGGGTCCATGGTGGCTGGAGGACAAAGAATATAGACAGGTGCCACAGCCTCTTCCCAAGAAAGTCAGCACTCATGGGCAATGCATTGGTTAGCGATCCAAGTAATTGGTGGTGGTCTAATGGGGATTCTTTTCCCTCCCACTGTGCTGAACCCACTTTATTAAATATTTCCCTACATGGCTTTGATTGTTTACAGGGCTCATCAATGTCCCTCTCAAGGCCAACAGTTGCAAGCGCTTGGGAAGTGGAAGGTAATCTGATAACTGGAGAGATTGTAGTGGACAAGGGGCCTTCGAGTCATCATGAATTTGCAGGCCCAAGCATGTACAAAACAGACCAAGTGAGCTTTGACTTCTAATCATACTTTTAGATGTAATCAGCTTTAAATGGTTTGGTTGAGGGTGACATTCAAGTACAAGTTCTGGACTCCAGGCTTTGACGTGTGTCTTGGAACTTACATGCTGCCTCCTCTGTGAAGCCTTCCTTATTTTTTGGTCATGCTG
Organism: Tonatia bakeri; assembly: GCA_004024845.1. NCBI lineage: Eukaryota > Metazoa > Chordata > Mammalia > Chiroptera > Phyllostomidae > Tonatia > Tonatia bakeri. Next base: position 27,518 of record PVIA01007930.1, read on the forward strand.
AAGTGTAATTGCATATTTACACAACTGTCTCTTCCTGGAGAATTTGAGCTCCATGGCCAGGGACCATGTTTATTCATTCAGTAAACACTCAAGTGCCCACATGCTTGGCATTCTGTTAGGCTACACCTTATCTATTATTTTTTTCTCCAATGTCTAACAGTGCATGGCACCTAGTAGGTGCTCAGCAAATGCTTATTGAGTGAATGTATGAATGTCATGCACGCACAAACATCCGTAAAATGCTTTTCTTCAATAGGAAAAGACAGAAATGTAAAGCTATTGAGTAGAACGTGATCATGTTAGCCTCTTGGATGGTAGAGGCCAGTCTGCCCTGTGGGCAGCTGCTGAAGGCAAGGAGCAGCACCTAGGTTTTTACATTGGCAAGATATGGCTGAATTGACAAAAATAGAAAAAAACCCTCTAAAGCATAAGGGTTCTGGCTTTGAACAAATATGGTTAAGACTCAGCATGAGTCCTGTGGTTTTGTCTGTAACAGTACCCACACTTCCAGGCAGTATAAAAAGGTACAGGCAAGAATTGACAAGAATAGTCACAAGAAATTCTCCTAGTGCCTTTTTCGGGGTTTCTGACAAATACGGAATCCTGAAACATGTAACTTGGAGTATTTGAAGACTGCTTAGAGAAAGTCAGTCTAAATGAGCATAGTAGACACTCAGTAAGTCAGTTGTTACCATCAATCAAGTCAGCCATGCTGTGGGAAGTTGGAGCTGTGGAAAGACCAGTGTGGTGTCAACCGCATCTGAATAAGGAAGCATGGTCCACCCTTTCATTCCCAGCACGCTGTCTGCAGTAGCCTGGATGCTTCCTCTGGATCGGGGTTGGATCCCCATCAGTGATGAGAGGATGGAGCTGAGAGGTGAGCTGCAGCCAGGTACAGTTCCAGGGGAAGTGATTTCCGTCCTGAAGCCCACTATAAATTAGTTCTGTGCCTTTCTTTTTCTACCTTTATCTCCTGTCCCTTCAATTAATGCTGGATAACTAAAATTGATCCCCCAATTTAGCTGCATTGAGGTTTAAGACCAGGGTTAAAATATTGGAGATTCACTAAAAGAAGAATCATTGAAGAAACCCAGATATTTCACTTTTGTCAGATGTTTTAAGAGACTAGGGAGTTTAAAAGAGAATAGAGATTCTGTAAGAAGTTAAGATAAAAAGAAATGTAAAGAAACTTGTGTATCATAATTAATATTTATCGCTAAGAATATTTTATTTTATGAAATCTATTTTTCAAATTTTATAATGTATTTGCTTAACTCACTATATGCAAAATATTATTATTAACTATGTATTCTATGTAAAGATATTTTCATGCATATTTCTGTGCTAAGAATTTAAAATCTGCTGTGTGTCTCATACATATAGAACATTGTAATTCCCCATAGCCACATATGGTGATGACTACTGTACTAAACAGCACAGTCTCAGACAGAGTCTCTTGATACTCTTGTCAATGTTACTAATGTCTAGGGTTTCCCCAGGCATCTCTGTTTACACCAGTTGTTCCAGTGTTAGTTTTCAATAACTGTCCCTTTTATTCTCAAAAAAGCAAATTTCTCATTTGGACAATATATTATGTGACCAACCTGCCAGGTTGTCAAGTCCAGTGGTCACTCCAGTGTGCTCATCATATTCCTCTTTGCATTAGCCTTAACCCAGTACCTCCCTGGTCACTCCTCCACAATCTTTTTTGATGACTTTGATGATTTATCTTCAAGTTGAGGAGTGGTCCAGGGCTGAGGGCTTTGTGATGCAGACTCTGGCCTGCAGGGTCTGTGTGTTGTGGATGCGACGAACAAGTTCACACAGATTGCAGAAGTCCTGTGGAGAGAAAGGGACAGCATGGCCACTCTCTGAGAGAGGAGCGCGACAACCCTCGCCTGGACAGGCTTTTATTGCTTTCCAGTAGCATTACATCAAAGAAGGTCCTCATTCATTATACTTAGGTTTACTTTAAGTGATTATTTCTTACAGATAACAAAGAAAAAAAAACATTGCAAATGGAAGGGAATGATAAAAGTGATTGATCTGATTACATTCTGTCCTTGGGACGGCTTAGCACAGACTTTAGGGAGTTGCTTCAGAGATATACATTAAATATCTGCAGTCTTAACTCGGGGTGAGGGAGTTTTAGCAAAAGCAAGCCTTAAAGCAGCCTAGGTACAATGCCATCCTGGTTCCTCATGGGAAAGCCAATCAGCACACCTGGTCCTGTGTGCTACCTTGCACTCAACCAGTTTTCCAGTTCCGTGCTGGGCTATATTCGCCACTGCCATGCTGATCAGTTCCCTATACCTTTGGGGATTGGTTCTGGATCCTTTTCTCTGTACATTCTCTCCACAGGCACAAACCCTCATCAATAAATTCCTTTCAATTGAGATATATAAAGGACTTCTCAATTGGGAGATGAAAGCACCCAACACAATGAAGAACACAATTCTCAGATTTGGTGAATGCATTGATCCCAGACGAGATAAGATGGACCTGCTTGGCTGGATGAGAGTCCTGCTCCCTTCTTTCTGGGGGAACTGCTGGGAAACTGTGCATTTAGTTTAAGAGGACTGAATTCCCATGTGGACTGGAGCCAGTTGTGGGCCAGAAAGCAGGAATGCCTTCACAGCTCTGCTAGAATCTCTAAAGCAGGTCTTGCAGCATGTTTACATTTTTAGTTAAGTACTTGGCATGCTCACTGGTCCATCACCCAGCAATACATGTCACTGGGCCTGAGACCCACAGATAATGTGGAGAAATTGTTGCCCACCAAATCAGTTGCAGAGCCCAGGGGAAGCTCAGCACTGCTGTCTTAGAAATTTTCCTAAGAGACAGATTTGTTTCTGCTATAAATTAAATACGGGAATTCCAGCATTCTTCTTATCAATTTATATGCTTAATTTATACTTTTAATTTTGAAGTGCCCTTTTTGGTGAGCTCACTACCCAATTATACTTCTTAGGGAAGGAGTTTTATATGGTGCAATGTCATAGAACCCCTCTGACTTCAGGTAGGCACAGGTGTGGAGTCAGAGAGCACCCTGACATCCAAAAGGAGCCTGGACTCCCAGCAAATTTCCACACCTTTCCTGTGTCCCAGGACTCTTCCTCCCGCTTCCTCATTTACTTCTCATCCAATCAATCATAAGGAGCAAATGTTTCTGAACGCTCCAGGAGAAAATGATGAATGATAAGGAACCACAGAGGCCCTGTGGCTGAATTGCTGCCTCCCAAGTGTAATTTTTTAAATGGCAAGAGCCTCTCTGAAATCCATCACCAGTCGCCCCTTAATGAAGAGCCAGTGTTTCCATTCAGGAGTGCTGTATTTGTGCAGCTGTTGTTCCATCCATCCCAAAGAGGAAGGTGAAATATTTGAGTGATTAGAACTTTTAATTAAGCCCTGTTCTCTCTGGGCATGTGCACATCAAGCCTGTCTCTCCCTTGCTTTTCAGCAGACATGCTCTCAGCATAGTGAGCAAGTGGGCTCTATTTCCTCGCCTACAGAAAGCAATGGCTGTAACCCAAACAGCTCTTTCAAAGACCCCAGCCTCCCGAGCCCTTCAGTGGACTGGGCCTGAGCAAATACACAGATATCTTCAGCAACAAGAGGTCAGGCACTGTTTGTTTATTTTTCATCTTTGCTTGGGTTGTGTGTATGACAATTTCCAGACTGAAATCACTCATTGACCAATGATGGGACTTTCACTGAGCACTTATTCAAGCTTCACAGCTTGATTGTGTTGCTAAGAAAAAAACATCATCTCATTTTTCTATTTAGTGCAACTAATAAACACAGGATAGAAGCAATATAGAAACTGATACAAAAACACACCTTCAACAGTTTTAGCCAAAAGACCTAATCAACATATTGGTTCATTGGATGTTTTGGTTCATAACCCCCCAAGGTCAGCAATAGGTCTGTATTTAATATAATTTCATTCTTTAATCTGTTATTATCTTTATTTGTGGCACTTAATATACATAACAGCACCTGAAATAAATACCTATGGTTGTTTTTGATCTCACTCTAGTTCTGTTACTGAAGTCTGTTCTCACAGAAAATAATGTGCTCTCTTTACATGTTCATTCATTCATTAATTTACTGTCTGGGTTTTGCCTAAACTGAGACAGAACTGAGGTGCCTTCTGATCCTTTCCTACCCTGAGCTGTGGCCTAACAGATCAGCCCAGCCTCTGCACACTGGCACAATGAGGAGAGCACAATTCTTTCTGAGAATGCGGTCACATTAAAGGGTACAGCTAACCCAATGCAACACAAAGTCAGAAGAGTTCTATAAATGTATCTATTTGGTGCAAGTTTGATGCTCCTTGGCTTTATTTTACCTTAGAGAACATCTGATTAGGTCAATGAAATGTATCGGTGAATAAAGAATCTATAATCTTTATTAGGTACTTTGTATCATAAACTTAAGGTATTGCCCATGGCCAAATTCCTAGAGTTTGGTTGCTAAACTGTTTTGCTCTTTTTATAGTCCTCCAAAAAAGATTATTATGTGTATATTGGATTTTAGGGCATTAATGTTGTTTTCTTTTCCCCACATCTAAATTATTGTTCATTTAACCAAGGATTTTGTAAGTTGAATAACATTTTTGTCCATGTGCCTCTTATACTTGTTCCTGTAAACCCTTCCCCTTTTCCCCTGATATTCCCTCTCCTCTCCCCTCTGGTCACTGTCAGCCTGTTCTCTATTTCAGTGTCTTTGGCTATATTTCGCTTGTTATGCTGATTATGTTTCTGTTAAAGGTGAGATCATATGGTATTTGTCTTTCACTGCCTGGCTTATTTCACTTAGCATATACTTTCCAGTTGCATCCATGCTGTTGCAAAGGGTAGGAGCTCCTTCTTTCTTTCTACTGCATAGAGTTCCATTGTGTAAATGTACCATAGTTTTTTGATCCATTCATTTACTGATGGGTACCTAGGTTGCTTCCAACACTTGGCTATTATAAATTGTGCTGCTATGAACTTTGGGGTGCATAAGTTCTTTTAGATTGGTGTTTCAGGGTTCTTAGGATATAATCCTAGCAGTGGAATTGCTGGGTCAAAAGGCAGATCCATTTGTAGTTTTCTGAGACAATTCCATACTGTTTTCCATAGTGGTTGTACCAGTCTGCAATCCCACCAACAGTGCACTAGGGTCCCCTTTTCTCCACAACCTCTCCAACACTTGTTGTTTGTTGCTTTTGTTTATGATGGGCATTCTGACTCGTGTGAAGTGGTATCTCATTGTGGTTTTAATTTGCATCTCTCTGATAGCTAGTGATACTGAGCATCTTTTCATGTGTCTCTGGATCCTTTGTATGTCCTCCTTAGAGAAGTGTCTGTTCAAGTCCTTTGCCCATTTTTTAATTGGGTTGCTTGTCTTCTGAGAGTGGAGTCGTGTAAATTCTTTGTGTATTTTGGAGATTAAACCCTTGTCTGAGGTATTATTGGCAAATATGTTTTCCCATACAGTTGGTTCTCTTTTTATTTTGTTTTCTTTAGCTGTGCAGAAGCTTTTTATTTTGATGAGATCCCATTTATATATTCTTTTCTTTGTGTGCCTTGCTCTAGGGAGCATATCAGTAAAATTGTTGCTGTGTGAAATATCTGAGATTTTCCTGATTGTGTTCTCTAGGACTTTAATGGTTTCATGACTTACATTTAAATCTTTTATCCACCTTGAATTTATTTTTGTGTATGGTGTAAGTCCATGCTCGAGTTTCATTGTTTTGCACGTAGCTGTCCAGTTCTCCCAACACCATTTGTTGAAGAGGCTATTTTTACTCCATTTTATGTTGCTGCCTCGTTGTCAAATATTAATTGACGATAGAGACTTGGGTTTATTTCTGGGCTCTCTGTTCTGTTTCATTGGTCTATGTGTGTGTTCTTATGCCAGTACCAGGCTGTTTTGATTACAGTGACCTGGTAATACAGTTTTGTATCAGGTATTGTGATCCTTCCTACTTTGCTGTTCTTTCTCAAAATTGCAGCAGCTATTCCGGGTCATTTATGGTTCCATAGAAATTTTTGAAGTGTTTGTTCTATGTCTGTGAAATATGCCATTAGTACTTTAATAGGTATTGCATTGAATGTGTAAATTGCTTTGGGTAGTATGGACATTTTGATGATGTTAGTTCTTCTGATCCATGAACATGATATATGTTTCAATTTGTGTCTTCCTTGATATCTTTCTTCAGTGTGATGTAGTTTTCTGAATACAGGTCTTTTACCTCTTTGGTTAGGTTTATTCCTAGGTATTTTATTTTTCTTTTTGCTATATCAAATGGGATTTTTTCCTTGATTTCTGCTTCTGCTGTTTCATTGTTGGTATACAAAAATGCCTTTGATTTCTGGATATCAACTTTGTATCACGCTGTTTTGCCAGATTCATTTATTAGGTTGAGCAGTTGTTGGGTGGAGTCTATAGGATTTTCTATGTACACTACCATGTCATCTGCATACAATGACAACCTTGTTTCCTTCTTTCTGATTTGGATGCCTTTTATTTCCTTTTCTTGTCTGATTGCTGTGGCTAAAACTCCCAATACTATATTGAATATAAGTGGTATAAGTGGACAACTTGTCTTGTTCCTGATCTTAGTGGAAAATATTTTAGTTTTTTCCCATTGAGTATGATGTTGGCTGTAGGTGTCTCATATATGGCCTTTATTATGTTGAAGAATGCTGCCTCTATTCCCACTTTGCTGAGTGTTTTAATCATAAATGGGTGCTGTACCTTATCAAATGCTTTTTCTGCATCTATTGACATGATCACGTGATTTTTGTCTTTGCTTTTGTTTATGTGATGTATTGCATTTACTGATTTGTGAATATTGTACCATCCTTGCATCCCTGGGATGAGTCCCACTTGATCATGGTGTATGATCTTTTTAATGTATTGTTGGATGCTGTTTGCCAATATCTTGTTGAGGATTTTAGCATCTATGTTTATCAGCGATATTGGTCTGAAGTGTTCTTCCTTTGTTGTGTCTCCATCTGGTTTTGAGATTAGGACGATGCTGTCTTCATAAAGAGTTTGGGAGTCTGCCATTATTTTGGATTTTTTGTAATAGTCTGTGCAGGATAGGGGTTAGCTTTTTCTTAAAAGCTTTGTAGAATTCTCCTGTGAAACCATCTGGTCCAAGGCTTTTGTGTGTCGGGAGTTTTTTGATTACTGCTTCAATTTCATCTGCTGTTATTGGTCTGTTCAGGCTTTCTACTTCTTCATTGAGTTTTGGAAGATTATATTTTTCTAGAAATTTGTCCATCTCACCTAGGTTTTCAAATTTCTTGGCATACAGTTCTTCATAGTAATTTCTTACAATCCTTTGTATTTGTGGTATCAGTTGTAATCTCTCCTCTTTCATTTCTGATTGTGTGTATTTGGGTCCTCTTTTTTTCTTGATCAGCCTGCTTAAAGGTTTGTCGATTTTGTTTATCTTTTCAAAGAACCAGCTCCTGGATTCATTGATCCTTAGAACTGTGCTTTTAGTCTCTATGTGGTTTAATTATGCTCTGACCTTGGTTATTCCCTTCCTTCTACTTGCTCTGGGCTGTCTTTGTTGTTGTTCCTCCAGTTCTTGTAGGCGTAGGGTTAGGCTGTTTGTTTGAAATGTTTCTATCTTTTTTAGGTAGGCCTGTATCACTATGAACTTCCCTCTCAAGACTGCCTTCACCATGTCCCATAAGTTTTGGATTATTGTGAGTTCATTTTCATTTGTTTCCAGAAACTTTTTGATTTCTTCCCGAATTTCATTCTTGACCCATTCATTGTTTAATAGCATGCTATTTAATCTCCATGATTTTGAGTGTTTTGGTTTTTTTCCCCCCTTGGAGTTGTTTTCTAGTTTCTGTTTCTTGTGGTTGGAGAAAATGTTTGGTATGATTTCAATTTTTTTGAATTTGCTGAGGCTTGTTTTGTGTCCTATCATGTGGTCTATCTTTGAAAGTATTCCAAGTGGATTTGAAAAGAATGTGTATTTAGCTTCTTTGGGATGAAGACTCTCTCTATATCTGTTAAGTCCATTTGATATAATGTATTGTTCAATGCCACAATATCTTTGTTGACATTTTGTTTGGAAGATGTGTCCATTTTTGACAGTGGGGTGTTAAAATCCCCTACTATAATTGTGTTGCTGTCAATATCTTTCTGGAAGTCCTCTAAAATTTTCTTTATGTATTTTTGGGCTCCTATGCTGGGTGCAAATATATTTACAATATTTATGTCTTCTTGGTGGATTCTTCCTTTGAGTATTATGTAATGACCTTCTAGGTCTCTCTTACCGGCCCTTTTTATGAAGTCTATTTTTTCTGACATGAGTATTGCTACCCTGACTTTTTTTCCCTGTCTGTTTGCTTGGAAAATTTGTTTCCAGCCCTTCAATTTCAGCCTGTGCAGGTCTTTTGTCCTGAGGTGTGTCTCTTGTAGGCAGCATATGTGTTGGTCATGTTTTCTCATCCATTCAGCTATTCTATGCCTTTTAATTGGAGCATTTAATCATTTATGTTTAAGGTTATTATTGATAAGTACTTATTCATTGCTATTTTTGTACCTGTGTTCCTCTCTCTCTCTCTGTCTTTTCCTTCCTTTCCTTAAAGCAGTCTCTTTAGCATCTCTTGCAGAGCTGGTTTGGTGGAGGTGTATTCTTTTAGACTTCTTTTGTCTGGGAAGCTCCTTATTTGGCCTTCTATCTTTATTGAGAGCCTTGCTGGTAAAGTAGCCTTGGTTGAAACCCTCTGGTTCTCATTAGGAATAGTTCTTGCCATTCTTTTCTGGCTTGTAGCATTTCCATTCAGAAGTCAGCTGCTAACCTTATTGGGGCTCCAATGTATGTTACTTTCTGTTTCTCCCTTGCTGGTTTTAAGATTCTCTCTTTGTCTGGGTATTTTGCCATTTTAATTACGATGTGTCTTGAAGTGGGCCTCTTTGGGTTCCTTGATTGGGACTCTCTGTGTTTCCTGAATTTGTGTGGCTTTTTCTCTCATCAAATTAGGGAAATTTTCCTTCATTACTTTTTCAAATAGGTTTTCTATCCCTTGCTCGTCTTCTTCTCCTTCTGGTGTCCCTATTATATGGACATTATTACTTTTCATATTGTCTTGCATTTCTCTTAATCCATCTTCATTCTTTCTGAGCCTCTTTTCCTTTTGTTGCTCTTTCTGGGTGCTTTTTTTCTACTTTGTCCTCTAGGTCATTGATCCGATCTTCTGCTGCATCGAACTTGCTTTTGATTCCTTGTACTTTGTTCTTCAGAAATTGTATTCTTTATTTCCTCTTGGCCCTTGTTAATAGTTTCTATTTCCTTTTTCATGTTGATATAGTTTGCAGTGAGTTCATTGTAGTTTCCCTGTAGTTTCTGGTAGCTCATTGCGAGCTCATTGAGCTTCCTGATAACCATTGTTTTGAACTCAATATCTGATAGTTGAGTTGCCTCTATTTTATTTAGCATTCTTTCTGAGGCTTCCTCGTTTACTTTCATTTGGGTGATTGTTTCTTTGTCTTCCCATTGTTTGTGAGACTTCTTGTTAGCCTCAGCTTCTTAAATTTATCTGTTCTGGCTCCCTGGGTTTATGCTGTGAACTTCTGTGGTAGAATACTTGTGAGAGTTAGTGATGCAGTCTCCTTGATCTCCCGAGCTCACTGGTCTTGGGCTGTTGTTTAAGTTGGCTGTGTGTCTGTCTTTGGGTTTTGATTGTTGTTGGGTCTTTATTTGGTGGATCATTCCCACTAGGTCCTTAACTGAGTGTCACTCTGTCCACCACCTCTTGTATTTTGTTGTGCTGCTAAGGGCAGGTTTTGTTGAAGCCGGTTCTTTCGTGTGTACAAGGTTTTGAGGATTCTCTCTTGCTCTTGTTCAGTTGCTTGTACTGGGTATTTTCTCCACTATTTAGTTGTATTTCCAGATAGATGCTGGATTGAGGTTTGTGTGGTTTCCACTCCCTTTTTCACCTTCTTCTGTTGTTATCTGTTAGTGGTTCCTTTGTTGTTCGGTTTCCTCTTCCAGTTGGTATCCTGGTGTTCACCGCTTCCACCTACTCTTTTTTTTGTGTGTCATCATTTGGATGGGGAAGGGAAAATGGTTTAAGACAGAAAGAGAGTATTCTGTGATATTTACTGTAGCAGCTGGTAGAGAAGAGATAAGGAGATCCTTTGGCTATGTATAGTGTTAACTGTGATCTTCCACCCAACTGGCTGATTTTTAGAAAGGATGGAAAGAAGATAAGACTGGGGAGTTGTTGGGGAGGGAAGGATGGGGAGTTGGATCTAGAAAGCAGTAAGGGTGTGGGAGGTCAGATTCTGGGGCAAGGTGAGAGTAAAGGATAGTGAATAGGTGTAGTGTGTGAGACAATAGAGTTAACCACTGCAGTAATAGAGTTCAGGAAACTGTGAAGTGGGCTAAGAACCAGGAGGGGTGTTGTGAAGTATTTTCAATTGTATGGAACAGCTATTATTTACAATAATATTAGAGCAACAATCATATGACAGAACCTATGTGATCTGGATAACAAGAATAGGGTGTATAAGACCTTGAGTAGTGTGTTAATGGGACACAAATGAAATGAAGGACGGTAAATTAGCAATACACTATGAAAGACAGAACAGGGGAAACCTGTCAAATGATACTATATAACCAACCACAAAGCAGACTATACTGAAAGAAGAGGAATACAAAAATACTATTAAAATAGAAGATGTAAGAATAATGAAAAAAATTACTAATAATACAAATATGCAATAACTTGTAGGTTCTCTGTAATAGCAAAGTGAAATTTGTCTCACTGTCTTGCCTGTTGTGATGCTCCTTTTTTGGGTCCAACTCTGGTCTTTTCACAGTTCTTGTTTTTTTTTCCTCACATCTGGTTTTTCAGTGTTTGCTACAATTTTGGGGCTTTTATTTTTATATATGCTGAGGTACTGTTGGCTGTTTGCTCTTTTACTCCGTAGATCGGCTGTGATTTTCTCCTATGTGTAGGGGCAAGTGGAATCTGCTCCCTCGTACCCCAACACCATCTTCTTGCCTCTATGTAGTCTTGCTGGTTAGATGAAGGTGGGTGATTGAGAAGTTCAAGGGCTGAGGTATTTTAACTTGTCCAGAAACAGATCTCCAAGTAAGAGATTAGATGCTATTCAGTAATATTCTGCTTTTCTCCTTTAATATATATTTATTTCCTATTTGAGGAAACATATAAATAAATTTATTATAGGTACTTCTTATCCAGTTATTTCAGAAAGGAAGAAAATATAATAATATGAAGCCAGGGTGACTTTAATATTTATTAGCTAGAGCAGGAGTCAACAACTATGGCCTACAGACTAGCTACCTGATTTTGTAAATAAAGTTTTATTGGGATACAGCCACACTTATTTGTTTACATATTGTCTATGGTTGTTTTCAAGCTAAAGAGCCGAACTGAGCAGTTGTAACAGAGACAATATGGCCCACAAAGCCTAAACTATTTACTGTCTTGCCCTTTAAGAAGAGTCTGGGGGTGCCTGAGATAGAGCCCTCATTAAATAGAATCCCTAAGAACATAGCTCTAGGCCTATGATAAATGATAACTATGATAAATGATAAACAAAATGGTTTTCAAGATCTGGATGTAACTCCTAAGTCAAAACAGAAAATTTCAAATTAATTTCTTATAATTTGAATGGGAAGATATTTTACTGTTTTCAAGTGTGTTGGAATTTGGTTCTTTTATTTAGAATATTTTCTAATATTAAGATATGACTTAACAAGAATCCCCCATTAAGTAACCTTGTTAGATTTAATTTATCTTAAACAGGTTGAAGATTTATTTAGCTGCTTGGCCAGTTATGTCTATATACAGTATTACTCACCATAGCTGCCCATTATTCTGTCCCTTTGGTGAACCTATTGCTTTATATCTACAATCATATTGAGTTCCAGCCAAGATGGAGGTGTAGGTAGAGACCCTTCACTTCCTCCCACAACCAACAGGAGGATAACAATCAATCTAAAATCAATAAATAACCAAAAGCACCCAAAAAGCAAACTGCTTGGAACTCCAACAAACATGAAATTAAAGAAAAAATCAACCAGAACAACCAGACCAGTAAGTCAGCAGACTGCATGGCCTGACTCAGAAAAACCACAGGGAGGTGGCAGACCAGATGGGTGGGGCTGGCTGGAGGCAAAACAGACTCAGAGCTGACTGTGGACTATGGTAGTTGCCCCAGTGGGAGAAACTCCCAGTCTCACAGGAGAGTTCATTGGAAAGCGCGCTAGAGACGAGCAGGTGAGCTGCACCGCTCCCTCTCTGGCCCCTCCCCCACAGGCAGTGCTGCAGCACAGCAAGGACAGTGGCCCTGCCCTGGTGAACACCTAAGGCCCTGTTCCCTTACAACTTCTCAGGTGTGCCAAGACAAAGAAATACGGCCCAAATGAAAGAACAGAGCAAAACTTCAGAAAGAAAACTAAGAAAGAAGGAGATAGACAACCTATCTGATGGAGAATTTAAAGCCTTGGTAATCAAAATGCTCACAGAACTGATTGAGATTGGTTAAAAAATGAAAAAACAAATGAAGGATATCCAAAGTGAAATAAAGCAAAATATTCAGAGAACCAACAGTGACAGGAAGGAAACCAGGAGTCAAAGCAATGATTTGGAACAAAAGGAAAAAAATAAACATCCAACTGGAACAAAATGAAGAAATGAGAATTCAAAAAAGTGAAGAGTCTTACAAACCTCTGGGACAACCTGAAATGTTCCAATATCTGAATCATAGGGGTACCAGAAAGAGGAGAACAACATCAAGAAATTGAAAACTTCTTTGAACAAATAATGAAGGAAAACCTCCCCAGTCTGGTGAAGGAAATAGACTTTTAGGAAGTCCAAGAAGCCCCGAGAGTCCCAAAGAAGTCATACCCAAAGAGGAACACACCAAGCCACATCATTATTAAGTTACAAAAGATCAAATATAGAGAATCCTAAAAGAAGCAAGGGGAAAGGAGAGAGTTACCTACAAAGGAGTGCCCATAAGGTTATCAGCTGATTTCTTAAAAGAAACCTTACAGGCAAGAAGGAGCTGGAAAGAAGTATTTGAAGTCATGAAAGGCAAAGACCTACATCCAGGAATACTTTGTCCAGCAAAGCTATCATTTAGAATGGAAGGGCAGATAAAGTTCTTCCCAGATAAGGTCAATTTAAAGGAGTTCATCATTGCCAAGCCATTATTACATCAAACGTTAAAGGGAGTTATCTAAGAAAAAGAAGATAAAAATATGAACAGTAAAATGACAACAAACTCACAAATATCAACAAATGAACCTAAAAGAAAAGAAAAACAATAAAAAGAAAAACTAAGCAAACAAGCAGAACAGAAACAGAATCAGAGACATGGACATCCACAGAGGGAGTTCAGTGGGGAGAGGGAAGGGAGGATTAGGGGAAAAGGTACAGGGATGAAGAAGCATAGGCATAAGATAGATGGGGGAAAATAAAAAATGGAATAGGAAATGGAGGACTCAAAGAACTTATATGTACAACCCATGGACAAGAACTAAGGGCGGGGAATGCTGGAGGGTTGTGGGAGCAGGAGGTGGGGGGATAATGAGGGGGAAATTGGGAAAAGTGTAATAGCATAATCCATAAAAAGTACTTAGAAAAAATAAAGCCATCCAATGAAATTCCAAAAAAAGCAAAAACAAATGCAATCGTGTTTAATGCCTACAACAGCTCTGCAAAGACCACTGCTGTCAACCCTAAGTACGTACAGACACGTCCTCAGACCCTAAAGCCATGTTTCTCCGGCCTCAGAGCCCACACCCTTCTCCTCTTCCACTCTGTCTTCAGGGGGAGGGCGGGATCCTCAGGAGCTTCCTCTGCACTTTGTTGCTGAGGTCAGAGCACAGTTATACTGTCCTGGAGACACTGCTGTGGATTACTGTCAGAGACAGTTTGCCAGGCTCAGCCGAGGGAGTCATGGGTCTGATGCAGCCTGGGAAACCTATCATTCTTAACTGAACACAGTGGAAGATACCATCTATGTTATATATCACTCAGTTTCTTTTTTTGAAGATTTTATTTATTTACTTTTAGAGAGAGGGGAAGGGAGGGAGAAAGAAAGGGAGAGAAGCATCCATGTGTGGTTGCCTCTCATGCACCACTTACTGGGGACCTGGCCTGCATGCAACCCAGGCATATACCCTGACTGCGAATCAAACCAGCAACCCTTAGGTTCACAGGCTAGTGCTTAATCTGCTGAGCCACCCTAGCCATGGCTTTCTTTTTTTAATAGAGATATACTTAACCAATTTGGAATCCAGAGCTAAGAAATATTTTCTCTCTCTTGGACAGATACGTATTTTTTTTAAATCAGTTCACAAAAAATGTGCAATTTGTGTTTCCCTTTTTGCCCTGGCTGCCAGCATGCTCAGACCCGTTCTTATCTCAGTTGCAGCAAGTCACTGGCTTAGACTGAGTGTCCTGCTGGAATAACCACTTCTGTTTCATCACCATAATTACTTAACTCTTGTCCCTTTGTTTGTGTACCCCCACTCTTGTCTGAAAGTAGGCAGGGTGTAATTAATAAGCAAAATAGGTGCAACCATGAGTTGAACCTACAATAAGGTAGAAAATAAGTGCTTACTGTAGTGGTTATAGGTTGCTTTTTCATCCCCAAGTTGACCTTCAGGCATTCTTCCCTGTCACAGGTCAAGGTCTGCCAGAGCTGGGAATGACTCCTGTTGGTGCCAAGAGGAAAATGTTGCTCACAGCCTCTGGTGACTATAACTGCTCGTACTCACATTTAAAAACCTGATTAACCTCTGCCTGTGGTCACAGCCATTGGGGCTGCTTCTACTCGTTAATCACTTACTACCTACCCTTGCACCTCAGGAGTTTCAGAGTGTTTTCCTGATAAGAGCGTGACAAACGCAGAGAATGTCCCCACTCTTTCATCAGACCTTGTCTGAAAACCTTCCGTGATGATGTCATTTGGTAAAACAGATCTTTTCAGGAAGATCTAAACAAAATTGCCCTTTGTAGAACACAAGGCTGGGGGAGCAGTTGAATGTTCTTTTTTGGTGGCTGTGTTAAGCAGTGACCCTTGGGTTCATGAATAATGATTCTGGGTTGGCTCTCATGCTGTGAGCGCTTGCGTTTTGTTAACTGAGGTCATTGCTTCAGGTGAAAAGAATGCTCTGCGGTCTAGCTGGAACCTGGCAGTATTACTTGTCTTAATGCTTTCCATCTTTTCCCAAAGCTTTTTTTACAGAATTTGTGATTTGCAGAGGGGTGTAGGATGATGAAAGTAGTATCAGAGTGAAGGAAAATAATGTTGTCTGTCTTGCAGACCGCCTTCTGTGTGCATTAGTTTCATATTTTATGTATTACAAAATGCTGTAGAGATATTTCCTGGGTCCTGACATTTGAGAGGAGTTGAGCCAGGTGGAGTCCAGAGTCAGCAAATATATATGTCACAAAGGTGATTAGAAAATTATGTGGAAGAAATTTGTTCACTCATTCAGTTAACAAATATGAAGAGTGAGCTTGCATTATGTGAGTCCTTGGGTGGGTTTCCGAACCTCTCTTGGTTTGGTTTCTTCCTCTGAGGTTCCCTTCTCTTGTGCCTGTCTTTCCACACAGTGTGTCTGCAGGTGTAGTGACAATAGGCTACAGTTTTAACAGTGTATGTTGTTAGCAGGGGCTTCCCTTGTTTTTTTCTTTTTTGCTATTTCTGGCAATAGGATAGTTTTTCAACTTGTTTACCCTAAAGCTAAGCCTCAGAGGACTATTTCTAGAACTAAATTAACTTTACATATTTTTGCATTCTTCAAATAATTTGAAAAAATATTTATACTACTTGAAATTTGATTAACTCACATAGTCACCATACCATGTTGTTAAAATATGCCATGTGCTGGCATGTTCACACCAGAGAGGTGTGTGCTCCAGAGCTCCCTAATCTGTCACTTGAGAATCATGGACTGTTGGTAACAGTGCGAGGGAAATGATGCCCTTCTCTGTGTGCCACCCCAGTTCCAAGCTCTGTAAGTCTTCTACCAGCAGCAGGTTTCTCCAAATGATAGAGGGATTAAAACTTAGAAAATTTTAGCTCAAGATAAATAGCCATAAATCTAGCAAGTAATGTGTATGTTAAGCTTTTTGTTTCAGAAACTACAGATAAGGCCCATCTGGCATCTGGGAGAAAGCTGCTGATCTTCTGGAGCACTGACTAGGGATGCACAGCCTTGAGACATCGAACCTCCCTGCCGAGGAGAAGCAGGCAACTACCCCTCCCCCTTGGAGACAGCTAATTGCCAAGTGCTGCAGCTGCAAACTTCAAAGACTCTCACTGATTCCTGTTTGTTTTTTCCCCAACCCCCCTTATAAAAAGTCTGGCCAGGAAAAAGAAGTGAAGATGGTTTGTTAGGGTGTGAACCTGCCATCTTCTTGGATCGCCAGCCATCTGAATAAAGTGCCTATAAAAGATTCAATCCCTGTCATTGCTTATTGGATTTGGTAGTGACAGGCAGCTCGAACGCCGGTGTCTTTTCCAGTTACACAAACACTTTCATAGGTTCCAAAGGCGTCATTAGGGTCTTTATGTGGAACACGTTTGTGATGTAGCCCATGTGGGCTTGGGGGAGTATGGTGGGAAACAGCAGAGATTTGAATCTTATTTCATTTCATTTCATTTCATTTCATTTCATTTCATTTCATTTCATTTCATTTCATTTCATTTCATTTCATTTCATCTCATTTCATTATTTCATTTTTTTTAATCCTTACCCGAGGATATGTCTATTGATTTTAGAGAGAGGGTAAAGGAAGGAGAGGGAGAGAAATATCGATGTGAAACATGGATCAGTTGCCTCTCATAAGGGTCCTGACTGGGGGACCCAAGTTACAACCCAGGCCATGTACCCTGATCAGGGATTGAACTCCCAACCTTTCAGTTTATGGGACTGTAAGGTTTTCATAGACCCCGCCGAGGAATGAGTGCCAATTAGCCACAAAAATAGGCGGAAGAGCTTTATTTTGGGGTTTGTGCTCCTGGGCAAAACCTTCTCCACCCTTACTGAGGGACAGAGACAGAGCTGAGAAAGTTTGCACTGGGGAAGACAGAGGGAAGGGGTTTTATATGGTTTGACTTCCCACCAGAGCCAAGGATTGGTTCTTGGTGAACAAAGAAGCCACATATCATTGGTGGTTCCTGGTCTGACGTCAGCACCTCTTCTGAGTCAGAGTTCAGCCACCACCTTGGTTTGTAGTCCAGAGACACCATATTTGTAGTCCAAACACTATAATTGATTGTAACTTTTGTCTTACCCCGCCCAACCTAACAGGGACGATGCTCCAACCAAATGAGCCACACTGGCCAGGTCGCTGAATCTTCTTTCTTAAAAAATATTTTCTGCAGTCATTTTTTTACCCACCTTCCATTGAGGGTATATGCTCCTTTTGTAGATGGCCTTTCTCAGTGAGGTTCATAGTGATGCAGACCCCGGCTCGTGGAGTCCATGTCATTATGGATAAATATGAGACATTGACAGGGATTACCGAATCCAGTGGAGGAAAAGGGATGGCATAGCTTTTCTCAAGGGGAGCAAAAGCCTTGGCCCTCCCTCCAATAAGCTTTTATTGTCTTACTGGGCACATTACAAGAAGGTCCTCATTAACTATGCATAGGCTCCCTTTAGGTAGTGACTTTATACAAAAAACAAAGGAGAGGATACTGGTAAATCACATCACAGAAGAGAGATATTTGCAAATGAAAAGGCAAAAGTAGTTGGACCAGTTACACTCATCCTTGGAAGGTTTAGCATGGTTTCTAGGAAGTTGCTTTGTAGTTAATGTCCTTAATTCAGGGTGAGGGAGTTCTAGCAAAAAGCAAAACTCATCGTTGCCTACGTACATTGTGAGGCAGGAGGCAGTCAGGAAGGGAACTCCAAGAGCACCACAGGGCTTGGATGGAGAAAACATCCATACATGACAAAGACCCCCTAAGACCAGGTATTCCTGTTTACTGGGATAACTCTGAATCATGAAATGCGCCTGCGCACTACCCGTAATTTATTATAATAGCATTATAATGAATTAACATTGTGGGACTCCCTTCTCCAGTAGCCAATCAAGAAAATCTTGGGAAACCACACATGCGCAGTAGCTTTGAAATGTAACTCTTTGTACCTGCGCAATAGAAGCCCGCCAAAGACTAGCTGGGAAGCTTCCGCCCTATAAGAAGAAAATCCGCCCAGCCCATGTGGTCAATCTCTGCTCAGAGTTGGCCTGCTTCCATGTTCTGTGGAGTGTACTATCGCTTAATAAATCTTCCCTCTTTCTTTATACTATAAACTCCATGTGTTCGGCTCAATTCTTTGTCCCGATCACTAAGAACCTGGTTACCTGCCCCACCTGTGACAATTGCAGGCCTGATTCCCCACAGGAAAACCTACCTGTGGGGATGGGTCCTGTGCATCTCCCAGTGGGATCTGGGCCTATGCCACGCAGAGTGGCCTCCAACACATAGGTCCTTCTTGCTTTTAAAGGCAATAAGAGACTTTTTAAAAAAAGATTTATTTATTTTTAGAGAGAGGGGAAGGGAGGGAGAAAAGAGGGAGAAAAACATCAATGTGTGTTTACTTCTTGCACTCCCCCTACTGGGGACCTTACCTGCAACCCAGGCGTGTGCCCTAACTGGGAATCAAACCAGTGACACTTTTGGTTTGCAGGCCAGTGCTCAGTCCACTGAGCCACACCATGCAATGGATTAGAGACTTTGAATGAGATGCCTTATGAATGCTCTGCACAGCAGGAAGTATTTGATTATTTTAAGAATGATTTCATCTTGATAGGGGACTCAAAATTGGAAAATTTTAGCTTAAGGTAAAAAGCTATAAGTCTCGCAAGTAATGTGTATGTTAAACTTTTGTTTCAGAAACTATGGATAAGGCCCATCCTGGCTCCTGGGAAAAGTAGCCGACCTCCTGGGGCACTGGCTAGAGATAACCGCCTGGGGACGTGTTGGAGGCATCTGGGCCTTTTGTGTGACCCCCCCCCCCCACTTGGGAACAGCTAACTCCCTAGAACAGGAAGGCTGAAGCTTTACTCACCTAATCCTCCCTGAATTTCAAAGCCCTCACCCCACCCCCCTTATAAAAGGTCTGGCCAGGAAAGAGAGGGCAAGATGGTTTGTTAGGGTATGAACCCGCCATCTTCTTGGATCGCTGGCCATCTGAATAAAGCGCCCATAAAAGATTCAATCGCCATCATTGCTTATTGGATTTGGTAGTGACAGGCAGCCTGAACGCTGGTGTCGTTTCCGGTTACAATCTTACTTTGTTGAGTCCATTTATTTCAACATGGTAAATTATTTTTTTCTGCAAGTAAAAAGTTTTTATTGTGAAATCCTTTGTCAAAAAGCTTCTTTTCCCAGTTCTACTCATCTGATAACAAATGCATCCATTTACAGAACATTCCATTTCCAGATAGATGCAGGATAGCTGGGAAGCCTGGACTTACATTTGACTTTTCGTTACATAGTTTGGTTAGATACAGAGGTTGCTAAAAATTCCTTTTAAAAGTTTTGTAGGGCTTTAACTTGTAATCAGAGTTCTTTCAGTGTAAGGTTTTGTTCTATTTTTAATCTTGGGCCAGCACATGTTTTAGTGTTATAGGAAGAGATGAGACTTATCTCTAGTAGAAATGAATCAGAGAAAATATTCATTTTTTTCAAATCCATGTTTTTTTGAATTTTTTAATTTCTCTCAGCGTACTTGAGTAAATGGTTAACTGTGTGCACAGGGACAGGTAAGAGGAAGTTTAGCATCCTGTTGACAGGCTTCCCACCAGACCGCAGGGAGACTCAGCCTCCCCGGCCTAGTCTCTCAGTCTGTGACTGTTCAGATCCGCAACAAGATCCTGAGAGCTGCCAGGATTGTGGGGACCTTGGAATTTCAAAGAAAAAGTTGGTATTTTCCTAAACTATGCCTTAGGCATACTGAAAACAAACAAACAAACAAAAAACCAGGAGGAAGTTTGCTTTATAATAAAACAAAACAAAACAAAACAAAACCCTAAACTGGTCCCTTCAGTAGCACTTGATCCTTGATAATCTATCCAGAAGATTATCTCAGTGCTTCACATTTGGAAATATCTTAGAAATTACATCTTTAGGGAATGACCATGTTCCTTCATGATCATTTTATTCTCTCAAAAACCTAGCTGATAGGACTTCTCAGAATCAAGTTGTCCGTGTCTATTAAAATTTGTCTTCCATGCTCCTATGTCTTCATGTGCTCAGTTGGGCATGCTCTGTGTGGTGGGGAGAACAGCATATGGCCCCATTCATTTTGTTCTTTCTCTCTGGGAATGTCCTAACTTGTGGGTCATTTTCCCCTGAGGAAATGGAGGCCAAAGGAGGTCTTTTAACTTAAGGT
Source organism: Tonatia bakeri (assembly GCA_004024845.1). Taxonomy (NCBI): domain Eukaryota; kingdom Metazoa; phylum Chordata; class Mammalia; order Chiroptera; family Phyllostomidae; genus Tonatia; species Tonatia bakeri. The sequence goes on from PVIA01007930.1 coordinate 47,937, forward strand.
AACAAAACTTTCCCAGTCTGTGTACTTGAGAGGACTTAACTTATTTTTAACTGTCCAAAATTTCCTTTGAATATATTAAATTCCATCTTGATTTCTGAATTTGTTTTTTTTTTTAAACAAGATACATGGTTCAACTTTTGATAGGATGTCACTGATGCTGTCTCTCTATATGGGGACTTGAACAGTAGCCAACTGTAAGTGTGCCTGCAGGTGTCTCCTGATTGTAAAGGTATCTCCTTGCTTTTTAAAGATTTTAAGCTATATTTTCCTATTTGAAAAAAATTGGTATGTAAACTAAGAAGTAAAGCACTTTTAACTAGCATACATGAAGCTAGTCATTTCTCAGATGCTTTCACTTGTATTCTCTGTGCAGTAAATAGATCACCATACCTCAGGGCAGGCCTTCTTGCTTGGAAGGCTGGGCTACAGCTGTGTGACAACTTACTTTCACTATTTTTTTATCCTCACAAGGAGATATTATCATTGACTTTATTTTATAATTTTCAAGCTTTTCTTTTTTATTATATTTTATTGATTATGTTATCACAGTTGTCCCAATTTTACCCCTTAGAACACCTCCACCCAGCACCCCCTATTCCCTCAGGCAATCCCCACACCATTGTTCACGTTCATGGGTCGTGCATGTATGTTCTTTGGCTATGCCACCTCCTATACTGTACTTTACATCCCCATGGGTATTCTATAACTACTATAGCTATACATCTTAATTCCCTTACCTCTTCACTCATTCCCTGACATCCCCCTCCCATTTGGCAACCATCAAAATGCTCTCCATATCCATGATTCTGTCTCTGTACTTCTTTTTTGCTTAGTGTGCTTTTTAGATTCATTTGTTGATAGATATGTATTTATTGCCATTTTATTGTTCAGAGTTTTGATCTCTTAAATAAGCTCTTTTAACATTTCCTATAAGAATGGTTTAGTGATGATGAACTCTTTTAGTTTTTCCTTGTCTGGGAAGCTCTTTATTTGCCCTTCAGTTCTAAGTGATAGCTTTGATGGGTAGGGCAATCTTGACTCTAGGTCTCTGCTTTTCATGATTTTGAATACTTCTTGCCAATCCCTCTATTCTTTTGAGAAATCAGCTGACAGTCTTATGGGAACTCCCCTATAGGAACTAACTTCTTTTCTCTTGCTGCTTTTAAGATTCTCTCTTTATCATTAACCTTTGGCACTTTAATTGTCTTGGAGTGGGCCTCCTAGCATCATCTTGTTTGGGACTCTCCGTGCTTCCTGGACTTGCATGTCTATTTGCTTCATCAACTCAAGGAAGTTTTCTTTCATTGTTTTTTGAATAGATTTCCAATTTCTTGCTCTTTCTCTTCTCCTCTGGCACCCCTATGAAGTGAGTGTTGGACCTCTTGAAGTCCCAGAGGCTGCTTATCCTATCTTTGTTCTTTTGGATTCTTTTTTTTCCTTCTTGTTATTCTGATTGGTTGTTTTTTACTTCCTTATTTTCCAAATCATTGATTTGATTCTTGGCTTCATACACTCTACAGTCATTTTCCTGTAAATCATTTTTTTAAATCACAATTTTGGAGCTTTATTGAGGCCTAATTGACAAATAAAATTATAATATATTTAAAGTGTACAAGGTGAGTTGAAATATGCACACTTTGTGAAAGGATTCCACCACTCCACCCCCAGCAATCCAGTTAACACATCTACCACCACACATATTTACCCATTTTTGGTAAGAATATTTAAGTTCTACTCTCCTAAGAAATTTTAATTATATAATAGCAGTGTGATTAACCATATTTAGTCACATGTTATACATTGATCCTCAGATGTTATTTACTTTACAGCTGAAATGCCTACCTTTCCCAACCTCTCCCTACTTCCCCTGACAGCCACTTTTCTTTTATTTCTTCTTTTATTGTTGTTCCAGTACAATTGTCTCCATTTTCACACCACTACTCTCCCCACCCTATCCACCCCCACACCCCACTCTCACCCCTTCCTCCTTTTGGCTTTGTCCTTGGGTCCTTTATACATTTTCCTTGCTGAACCTTCCCCTTTATTTCAATTAGTGTATTCTTCATTACTGGCTGGATCTTTTTTGTTCTGCTGAGTTCCCCACTAAGTTCCTTGAGCACCCTTGTAAGCAGTGCTTTGAACTCTGCACCTGATAGATTGCTCATCTCCATTTTGTTTAGCTTTTTCTGGAGTTCTGATCCATTCTTTCACTCAGGACATGTTTCTTTGTCTCTTCATTTTGGCAGCCTTCCTGTGTTTGTGTCTATGTATTAGACAGAGCTTCTATGACTCCCTGTCTTAGTCATATGGCTGTCCTGTAGGGTCCAGTGGCACAGCCTCCACTTTTACCCAAGCTGGGTACTTGAGGTGTGTCCTTCATGTGAGCTGAGTATACCCTCCTCTTGTAATTGAGCCTTGGTTGCTGTTGGCATGTCAATGGGAGGGACTTACCTAGGCCAGTCAGCTGCAAGGATTGCCTGTGGCCATGGACCACCAACCTCTGCCCTCCATGGAGGATCAGCTGTGCAGAGGCAAGGTGGTGGTATTCTGATGAGGTCTGCAGCTGTCCACTGGGTGTGCAGACCCTGGGGTTTCCTGGGTGGTGCAGGCCAAGGTCAGCCCCCACTTGTATTTTGCCTGGGGCCAGACTGCCTGAGCTATAAAGGAATTTGAGATGGCTGCTACTTGTGCTGAGTTTGGAGATTCCCAGGCAAAGCCAAGCTGTGAGTCTAAGCTGGGTGCTGCTAGTGCTGTGCCTGGGGTCTCTTAGCAAGAGGTACAGGGGCTAGGGTCTCACTGAGGCCAGCTGTTGCTTACTTGAAAGGATTTGGGAAGTTGTGAAACATGAACCAAGACCAGTCTTTCATATGGAAAAGCCACTGTTAACAGCCATAAGTTGAGTGGGAGGGAGTCTCAAGGGTTTCCATGGCAGAGCAAACAGTGTTAGCCACGTTGATGGAGTCTCAGGTATGGCAACAGCCTGCTGGCTCTGTGGCTTTATGAGCCTAGGGAGGATTTAGAAAATGGACAGTGGCCTTTGCCCACCTTTCTTTCTGGGAGAAAGCTGTCCTACAGCTCTTGCTTTGATGCCAGACACTTTTGTTCCTCCCTGTATGCCACTGGTGCCTTTTAAGCTGCTACCCTGGTGCTGGTGCTCAGGGGAAGTGAGTCTGAGTAAATTCATGTGTGGGTTCTTTAAAAGGAACTGCTTGGGGCTCTAAAAGTTTCTTCCACTGACTCAATCTCTGCTGGTTTCTGCAGCCAGAAGTTTGGGACCTTATCTTCCTGGCACTGGAATGCTTGGTTAGGGGACCAGGTGTGGAGCTGGGATTCCTCGCTGCCGAGATATATCTTCCAAATTTTTATCTACCACATGAGGGTGAGGAATTGCCTGTTCTGTCTCTGCCCCTCCTACCAGTCTAGATGGACGTGTTTTTTTTAGTTCCACAGTTGTCAGACTCCCATTCAACTTGATTTCTGATGGTTCTGAGTGATGGTTGTTCTATAATTTAGTTGTAATTTTGATGTGGTTGTGCGAGGAGGCAACCTATGTCTACCTATTCTGCCATCTTGACTGGAAGTCTCCATATATGTTCTTTATTCTAGGGTTTATGTGTGCTTATGGAAGAAAATCCATACATACAGAATTATACATATAAGCAAGTCTAACTTCCTCATTCAGCTTCAATCCTGTGTCCCTGCAAGTAGCCACTGTCATGGTTTTATATATGTGTGTCTATAAGGACATATGCAAAGGCAACCATGTGCATCTCTCTAAAGGCAGAAAGTGGAAGGCTGGGCATCATCAATGGGGTAGGTCTACGCTTAGGTTTTCTCTTTCTTCTTCTAGTTACCAATGCAAAGACAAAACCCACAAACTACAAACCACATTATACTAGAGGGGCAACACTGCATTTAAATTAATTGATTGATTTGCAATGAAATGTATTTGAGATATGACATTACATTAGTTTCAAGAGTGTAACATATTGATTCAATATTTGTATATACTGCAAAATGATCACCACAATAAATCCAGTGCACATTTGTCACCACACAATTATATAATTTTTTTCTTGTGATTAGAACTTTTTAAATTTTTCAACTTCACTTTACATTCAGTACAATTTCATATTAGTTTCAAGTGTACGTATTAGTTTCTAGTGGCTAGATAATCATATACTTCACAAAGTGTTCCCCTTGATATTCCCAGTACTCTTCTGATACCATAGCTATTATGGTATTATTGAATATATTCCCTATGCTGTACTTTACATCCTTGTGAACACTTTGTAAGTATGAATTTGTACTTCTTAATCCCTTCACCTTTTCCATCTAGACACGCCTCAAAGCCCTTCCATCTGGCAGCCATCAGTTTGTTCTTTGCTTTAATTTTGTCTATTTATATTGTTCTTTATATTCTACATAGAAGTGAAATCATATGGTACTTGTCCTTCTCTGATTGACTTATTTCACTGAGCACAATACCCTCTGGGTCCATCCATGCTGTTACAAAGGGTAATATTTCATTCTTTTTAATGAATGAAGCCTCTGGGATGACTTCAAGCATTCCAACATTTGTATCATGAGGGGTCCCAGAGGAGAGGACAGAGAAAGAAAGCAAGAAATTGAAAACCTATTTGAAAAAATAATGACGTAAAGCTTCCCCAAACTGATGTTGGAAATAGATACACAAGTCCAGGAAGCACACAGAGTTTCAAACAGGATGAATCCAAAGAGGTTCGCACCAAGACACATCATAATTAAAATACCAAAGGTTAAAGAAAAAGGGAGAATCTTAAAAACAACAAATGAAAAACAATTAGTTACCTACAAGGGAGTTTCCATTTGACTGTCAGCTGATTTCTCAAAAGAAATTTTGTAGGCTAAAAGGGCCTGGCAAGAAATATTCAAAGTGATAAAAAGCAAAGTCCTACAACCAAGATTACTCTACCCAGCAGAACTATCATTTAGAATAGAAGGTCAGATAGCTTCCCAGACAAGAAAAAACTAAATGAGTTTACTACCAAACCATTATCATATGAAATTTTAAAGGGGCTTATTTAAGAAAAAGATGAAATATATGAACAATAAAATGGCAATAAATACATTTCTATGAACAACTGAATCTTACAAACAAAATAAGCAAACAAGCAGAACAAAAGCAGAATCACAGAGGATGTTTTGATAGTTGCTAGATGGGGGTGGAGTGGGGGGGACAGATAAAAAAGGCAAAAGAGTTAAGAGGTACAAACTGGTAGTTACAGAATAGTCATGGGGATATAAAGTACAGTAGGGAATAGAGCAGCCAAGGAACATATATGAGTGACCCATGGACATGGAAAATAGTGTGGAGATTGCCTGAGGGAATGTGGTGGGGCTGGGTGCAGGAGGGGCAAAGCAAGCAAAATCAGGACAACTGAAATGGCATAATCAATAAAATATAATTTTTAAAAAAGAAAGAGGCTGGAGGTTGTGCCAGTCACATGGTTGATAATTCAATCAATTGTGTCCCTTAACGAAACCCCAATAAGACACTGAGGCCTGGCACAGTTTCCTGGTTGGCATGCACACTGATATGCTGGGAGGTTACACACTCTGACTTTCCAAGGACAGGTCATAGAAGTTACATCTCCCCACAGCAGACCTGGCCCTGTGCAGCTCCTCTGTTTGCTGTTTGTGTCTCATGAAATGGTCATCAGAAGTGTGGTGCTTTCAGTGAGTTGTGGGGCCCCTTCTCGGAAGTCACTGACGCTGAATCACGGGCAAGTTTGCATGAGCCGGAAGTGTGGGTGGTCCCTGAGACGTGCAGTTGGCATCTGAAGCGTGGGGAGTCTGCTGTGACTGAGCCCCTTGAATCTATGGGGTCTGTGCTAACTTAAGCGTTAGTGCCAACATTGGATTGGATTTTTGGACACCTAGTTGGAAAAGAGGTGTTGGGGTTTGCATGTAGGGTCCCAATGCTCCACTCACCTTCCACCTTGGGCAGGTTCCTCCACTTTTCTTTATGTGTAAAAATGCATACAGTGTGGGGGCAAAAATAGGTTTACAGGTGTGAGTACAAAAGTTTATTCTTGCATTACTGTTTATTAATTATTATATTATATTCCATACAAACTGTGAACCTATTTCTGCCTTATCCTGTGTAAGGATTATATACATTTTACTTGTTTTGAGACTTAGGATTACCAATGCACTTAGAACAGTACCCAGAATACGATGAAGTCTATTTAACTCTTTTTCCCCTCTCACTCCCTCTGAGAGTTAAATGTCACAGTAAGGTCATAGGTTAAAGGCCTGGACAGCATTCTTGGTGAATTGGAGGACTCAGTTTAGAATGAGATTTCTCATTTCTGACCCAGGAAAAGATGGGGAGGTTTGTTCTTGTGACCCTGAAAAGGCAAAAGGTGTTTGTTTTCAAGCCTTGTGATAGGATGTTTAGCTGTATTCAGAATTACCTTAACAGACCCATAAGTTAAGTTTTAGAAATTAATATTGATGCCTCAAGAATAAGAATATCTGCTATTGTTAAAAAATTCCTTCCATTACCATCTTTGGTGCCTTGGCCCATGCTGCATATTCTGGTTAAGGACTTGTCAGGTGAGAGTCATGCTCTCCAGTATCTCCGAGCAGGGCCAGCAGCCAGCGTACAGTCATGTGACAGAAACCAGACCAGTTGTTTTAACATAGGAAATTTACCAAAAAAAGACTGGTAACAAAAGTAAAGCCTTTGACTGTGTGGATCATGAAAAGCTATGGGCTGCTCTGGCAGACATGGGTGTGCCTCAGCATTTAACTGACCTGGTGCGTAACCTGTGGTGTGGACAGGAGGCCCTGCCAGGACAGAGCATGGAGAGACAGAATGGCTTCCCATTGGCAAAGTGCTCAAACCAGAGAGCACTTTATCTTCCTACTTGTTTAAGTTGAATGCAGAACACATATGGAAAACTGGACTAGACTTAGAGGAAGGAGTGGGAACCGGTGGAAGACATAGCAATAACTATGCAGAATAATAGGAATAGCATGCAAATGGCACCATCCCACGGGAGTAAATGGCAGTGTTGTGAAACAACTTCTGATGCAAGTGAAGGAAGACAGTGACAAAGCAGGACTGTGTTTGAACATCAGGAGGACAAAGGTCAAAGCTGCAGAAGAAATACACAACGTTAACACAGACAGTGAATATCCTGAAAGTGTCAAAGATGCGCTTACCTTGTTTCGGTCGGTGCAAATGGAGACTGCAGCCGAGAAACCAAGGGAAGGCTGAGGTTCAGGAAGGCAGTGATGGGAGAATTGGGACAGGTCACCAAGGACAAAGATGTGTCACTAGAGGCCAAGGCTAAGACCATCCACACCCTCACATTCCTGATTACTATGTACACATCTGAAAGTTGGACAGTGAAGAAGACTGGAAAGAAAAATTGATTCCTTTGAAATGTGGTGGTGGGAGAGAGCTCCAGGGGGACCCTGGACCACCAGAAACATGAAAGAGAGGGTCTCAGAGCAAATTAACCAGAAACTTTCCTAGAAGCAAAAAAGGACAAAACTGAAGCTGTCCTACTTGAACACATCATGAGAAGGCAGACTCTTTGGAAAAGACAATAATGCTGGGAAAAAATAGAAGGTAGCGCAGAAAGAGGAGGTCCAAGTATGAGATGGATGATTTCATAAAAGAAGCCATGGGCCTGAGTCTGTGGGAGCCAAGTAGGGCTGCTGAGGACAGGACACTGTGGACGTCAGTCATCAGTAGTCAGAGCTGACTCAAGGGCACATAATGACAGCAATGTTTAATGAGGGACTGGCTACCTGAAAAGAGGGAAAAAACAGCTTCATGGAGGGGGTGACTTTTGTGAGCACGTAGATTGGAGTCATTAGAACATTTGGAGGAGGGTGCCATGAAGTCAACTCTAGGCCTTTGAGAAGGGAGAGCTGCTGAGCTGATGTTAGTGCCCCTGAGGGGACTGAAGGCTGGTTGGGCAGGTGTTAGAAACCTGAGTCAGCTGCTGCTTCTGGAATGAGCTGCCACCACCAGGCTGAAGCAGCATTGCTGAGGTGGCATCAGGACAAAGGACGACAGGATGTGCTAAGTCTTTCTCCTGCAGCCTGGCAGACTGACAGCAGGGCCTCCAACCAGAATAGTTTACAGGAATCAACCAACAAGTGGAAGTCTTCTCCTTCGTCTCATGTCTGTGTCACAAAGAGGAAGATGGGGTCTACTTGCTGTCCAGAGACAGTAGCTTCATAGCTGGCACAGGTTACTGGGAATGGAGCACGATATAAAGAAGCAAACGTGAAAATCGAGTGTGTGCACCAGGGGTAATTAAGAGAGGATTCAGGAGCTGGGAGTGAGGAAATGGAGGAGGAGAATTTCTGACACTTCTCTTCTGTCAAGGAATCTTCATGCAGCATATGGGACTGCAGGTCAAAAGGAAGATGATAAATCTCAGTTTAGCTTGGGGTTAAGATCATGATTCTGGGGTTCTTGCTAGGTGTTACACGTGTTTTATAGTGAACTTGGGGTGAAGTTAGAGAATGAAAGAAGGAATTCTCATGATGCACCGGCAGGGACGTGTATTCGGCATCACTCAATGCCATTGGTTATTACTATGTTGTCCATATGGTCAAATGTAATGAGCATAAAAATGCCCCTCTGAACCACGCTCTCAAAGGTAGTATAGCAGGGCATTCAAAGTGTGTGTCTCGACTCCCTTGGTAAATCATGCACTTAGAGAAATGCTCTAAGGACTTGCTTAACTGTGCCTCCACCCCAGAATAAAGTGAAGGCAGCAAGACTCATGTGTTCTCATGAAGAAGCATAAGATGGTTAAATTCATCCAAAAGAATTTCACTAAACCACACATGGAAAAATATACTTTTCTCATTAACTGGGAAAAGGAGGCTGCATGAGAACATGTCTTATTTCAATTTCAGCAACAAGGATAGTTTTGAAAGAGTGCCTGGGGAGCACACATTGTGTCCTCTCCTCTTCATAAGTGTTCTTCACACTTCTCCACATCGTACTCATAAAAGCAGAGGACAGTGAATTCCAGGGCCCTTTCCGTAATACAGAGCAGAGCACCAGAAGTATGCAAAATGGTTGAAGTCTTGGGTTTAAGTATAAAAATATATCCTCATTTTCTATCTATGATATCAGTTTATTATAATGGAAGCATACTTTAATTTATCAGTTATTTAAATGTTTCCCCTGTAACATTGGTTAACATTGATGCTTCTGGAAAATTCACCATGTATATATTGTGGATTTATACAACTCTGATATTTAATACTTAGGGGTTCCTGGCATCCCAGCTATCTTTTGCTCCCTGCCAAACCACCCCAAACTTAGTAATTTGGAATAACAGCTGTTTTATTCTATTTCGTAATTTGTGGATTAGGAATTTGGGCAGAGTTCCACTCAGAGTTTCTGCTGCTCCTTTACTGAGGCCGTTGGGTGACATTTAACTGCTGGGCAGGCTGTTTAGGCAGGTCTAGAATAGGTCACGGTGAGACAGCACCTGAGGCTGCCTCCCTAGCATGGATGCCTTAGGGTAGCTAGACTTCTCCCTTGGTGACTGAGGGTCCCAGAGAGAATAGCACTAGTTGGAAGCTCCCAGATTTCTTATGAACTTGCTCTGAAGACAGAATATCAGTGTCACTTCATCCAAATGGTCTCCACCTGTCACTGTGAGGGGCAGGAGGGCTTTGAGGCCACCTTTAATCTGGTACATTTAGTTTGAGAAACCGAGTGCTCACTACTCTCAGTGTGTCCTGGAGTTAGGCCAGATCACTCCACAGCTACACGTATGGATTGCCTCTCTTTGCATCCATGTCACATTGCTTTCATTGAATTGTCTTGGCCTCTGTTACTAGGAAGAGTTAGAAGAAAAGCTCGTATGTGTCATTATGAGTGTTCACAGAGGTAGCTCTGAAGGGCTTTTGGCTTCTATCCAGAGGCTGCTCAGTGCCAGCCCAGGGCAAACTGCTCTGTGGTCTGGGTCCCAGGAACAGCCATGGCTCGTCCATGTTTCTGAAGTCCTGCAGCTCTGTGACTTATATTTCCTTTTTGCCTTTACTCCAGTAAAACTTCTTCAGTTTTCCCTTTTGTTCTAATTGCTATATATTTGCTATTATAGTTGTATTTTATTTTTTATGTTTGCTTAGTATGTGATATCAGTGTCAGGGAGATAAAAGCAAATAAATTAAGTAAAAGTAAATCAAAGACATAAAAGAACATGCAAGTGGAAGTCCCAGCCTTCCGGCTTTGTCCTAATAGGAGGCAGCACATGGACTTCAGCGTGGTCTCTGCGCCCTCAGTCACCAGGGGGCTGTGGCCCAGTCATCACAGCTCCTCTAATCTGATCCTTACATGACAATGAAGCCTCATAAAAGTGATTACTACGTCATGAGGTTGCTTGAGGTTTAAACAAGAAGGTGTAGAAGAATATAGTTAATCTAGTGTCTGTGTCTTGGAAGCTTCTACAAATACTAGCTATTATAATGACTTGGAAATTGTTATTTAAAGTTGTATTGTCCTTCAGTGTGATTGTGTTTGTATTTTGTATTCTCGACTAGAAGGTATTCTTGGTTTTAGGTAATAGAATATTCTGTTGGATCTGTACCCATAAAATCTAACACAGAGTCTTAAACAAGAATGATTAATATGCTTGTCCCTGGTCACAGTTAGCAGTGGGGACACTTCATATAGAACCAAATTTGAACTACAGAAAGAAACATCATCTCAGTTCATGGGAAGATGAAGTAATCTACTTCATTTTTGGAATTGCTTTTGAAGTCTCATAAAATTTATGGAGGTTTAAATCTATAGCGAAGGAGACAAATTTATTATAAGTAGTATAAGATTAGCTTGAGTTTCACATTATGTTTAGTTAGGAATAATGGGAAGGGAAGAGAGAAGATGGAAAGAGGACAATGGGAGAAAAATAGAAGAAAGAATAGCAAGACTAGAAGGGGAAAGTATCAAATAATTAGGAATTAAATAACTGGACAAATAGTTATTGAATGCCAATTCTCTTTTAACAATTTCTAAAAACATATGGTCTTTTAGAATGAAAGATTGTGGGGACAGGTGGAACATAGGTGCTGTGCTATTGTGACCACACAGGAGGAGAGATGTATTGGACAGAGGATTAGGGGGAATCCTGAAATCTCTAAAACAACTTACATTGTTTGCTTATTGGCTCCTAAAATGAAAGGTTCTCTGAGCACATGATCCACCTGCTGAGTCTGTGGCCATCAAGATGACCCTGGCCTTGGTCTTCACCTTCTGCAGAGCCACCACAGCTTTGCCAGCAGTTTTCTCAGAGCTCCCTTCACATCCTTGTTCCTCAGGGTGTAGATGAAGGGATTGAGGGTAGGGGTGATGATGGAATAGAAGAGGGAGATAAACTTGCCTTGCTCTTGGGAGTAGCTGGCTGGGGGCTGCAGGTACATGTAGATGGCAGGAAGGTAGAAGAGGGAGACCACTGCCAGGTGGGAGGAGCAGGTCCCAACAGCCTTGTGTCGAGCCTTGGAGGACTGGATCCGGAGCACCGCCCGGGCGATGAAGCCGTAGGAGAGCAGGATGAGTGCCAGGGGGACCAGCACAAAGAAGGCCACCAGCACTGCCAGTGTGGTGTCATTCACAGTGGTGTTGGCACAGGACAGCTTGATCATAGCTGGCACCTCACAGAAGAAGTTGTCTAGCACCTGCCGCCCACAGAAAGGCAACTGCACCGTCAGGACTACCTGAACTAGGGAGTTGCCAAAGCCACTTAGCCAGGCCATGGCCATGAGCTGCTGACAGAGAGGGTGGTGCATGATGAGGGCATAGCGCAGGGGCTCACAGATGGCCACATAGCGGTCCAGAGCCATGGCAGCCAGCACGATGCACTCGGTGCATCCCAGCCAGTGGAAAACTGCATACTGCACCGTGCAGCCTCCGTAGCTGATGGTCTTCCTGGAGCTTCCCAGATTGGCCAGCATCTGGGGGACTGTGGTGGTGGTATAGCAGAGGTCCAGGAAGGAAAGGTGGCTGAGGAAGAAGTACATGGGGCTGTGGAGCTGGGGGTCCACTCGGGACACTAGGATGATGGCAATGTTCCCCAACATGGCAAGAACGTAGGATACCAGAAGGACCAGAAAGAGAGGGAGTTCCAGCCATGGCCTGCCAGAAATACCCAGGAGGATGAACTCCCTGGGAGGATCCCCCAGGAAGCTCTGGTTGTCAGGTCTCATGGTGAGGCATGTTCTGGCACCTGTGATGAATCAAAAAAGTCAGAAGGAATGAAACCCGTGAAAGGAACTGTCTTCCTCCAACTGTGACTGTGCTTCCCCACACAGGTTCCATGGGCTTTCCTCTGGGGACACACTGAGACAGGGGAGGGGGGACAGAACAGCTGCTAATGTGTCCCACTCTCCCTCCTACTCTGATCTTGACTATGCTCTTTAATCTGTCGGAACTGCAATGTCTGCACTTGAAATAAGGGCAGAGCGTGCCTGTTTCAGCTCTAGAGTCTTCTGGGTGATACGGGGACATTACAGTCATGAAAGCATAGTGTGTTGGCAATTTTCCTCCAATTTAGTCAAAGTCTGCCCTAGCTCCATCACCATTGGAATGTTTGTGTTTTCTCTATACACACATTGACAAGGAATTCACCACTTTCTTAGGTTATCTTGTTTTGCATTTCGGAGGTGGAGGTGGGAGGGAGGTGAGAGGTGGCATGAGGTGAGCTTAAGGGCTCTATGTCAGCAACTGGGGGGTCCTTACTATGAAAACACCCTGGCCCTTTGTGCCACGCCGGTTGCTCCCTTCATAATCCTCACACACAGACAGCACTGACCCTCACTGTTGCAGCAAGGAGAGCACAATCTGACACCCTCTGAGTCTCCAGAAGAAGGAGCTCAGTCACTCCCACCCCTGACATGTGACCCCAGAGGAGAGGCTAGGAGCACAGGGCCAAAGATGTTGATGTGACAAAGAATAGAGCCCCTGGTGTTGGCTGCCGAAGGTTTAAATGGCCTCCAGGCCAGATTGGATGTTTGAATTCCCTGCACAGCTTCCGCTCGGAGTTGGAAAATACAGTGATTTGGTTTCAGCCTCCAACCACCTACACTCTCCCCAGGACTGTACTCCCTCAAGTTCATGATGGGGATGATACAGTCACGTAGGACTGAAAGTACATTGAATCCTGCCTGCAGGTCATTTGTGAAAGATTCATTTTTAGTTTTTTGTTTGGTGCTTTATGCACAAACTATGAAATGTGTGGAGCTCCACTCAGGTTGGGAGCTGCAACAAGCACCCCTACTCCACTTCCCTGATTCTGGAGAACTCTAGGGCTATTTGAAAACAACTCTAACGCTGGGGCTTAAATGGGTAAAAACGTGTAAATTGCCTTTCTTCCTCTGTTGTTTCAAAACTACATACCATTTGCTAGCAAGTCCCATATTCCTGTGGAACAGCCAATTATTGCAATTCTTCCCACTATTCTATTAAAAATGTCTAGGGTAAATCTTAGAGAATCTGATTATTTTATCTCTAAAGGGAGCACAGGAGCCTGGTTCTAATCTAGTGAGCCGGGCAGGGCAAAATCAGAATGAACCACTTTTTAAGATTAAAAAGCAATTATGTCATTTCTCTTTCTTAAATTTCTGATTCCAAGATTTCTTCTCAGGGTCTAAACTGGGCAAGAAAAGGAAATGTTGCAGAGATAATGAGAAAAGATGAAAGGATGAAGGGACTAAGAAAGTAAGAGAGGTAGATATAGTCCACACATGATAAATACAAATTCCTAGGCTCTCACCATGAGCCAGGTGCTGTGACAACACCTTCATAAGGTACCTGAGTTTGTCCTTTCATGACTCAGTGATGTGTGTGTCTTTTACCCCAGTTTTATTGTGATCAGAGTGGTGTGGGGATGATAGCTGGTCTTCCCTTAGTTTATTCACACAGCAGGGAGCACCAAAGCTAAGACTGAAAGCTAAGGTGTAGCTCTTCACCATTATTCTCTCCAGTGGCTTACTTTTTAAAAAGCAGTTGGTAAAAAGCATTAGTGCAAATGGCTGAGACAGAGAGAAGGCTTGAAAGAGGACAGTTATGTCACCAGAAGGAAAGGGGCACTGGAAGCCCAGAGAGGCATTTTATAATTTCCAGTTCAGTGCACCAGGCACGTGTGGGTGCGTGTGCACACCAACACACACACCCCTCACACACCTGCCCACCACCATCCAGCCTTTCCCACAGGGAGCTCCACTTTAGATGCAGCCCCCACACTCCCTTGACCCTTCCTCCCATTCCTCCAGAAGGCCCCCACCCCTGACCACCTTCCCCAGGACCAGCCCCTTCAGCCTAATCTCTGCTGCCTCTGCATTGGTCACCCTGGTTCAAAGCAGCCAAGTGATTTGTAACAACGTCCTACTCCTCCCTCACCGCATTTCACCAGCGGCCTGTGGCCTAGGCACATCTGTGCACACACTTGCCCCCGCCTTCCTGGGCAGGCAGCACCCTCCAGACCCCTTGGCACCCACTGTCTCCTGCAGGAGTACCCTCCCTGTCCCAGCCATCACTCACCTTCACAGCACAGTTGCCTTTCTCAGAGTCAGGGCTTCAGAGCAAAGCTGTCCTTGGGTCTGACAGGTGCCTAACACAGAAAGAGGCCATCTCTGTCAATAGTCCCGTGGCGAGAGTAGGGACTGCATTCTTCCCACGTGGCTCCCTGGCCATCTCTTCTGACACTGTTACACCCCCTGGGCCACTTTCATGAATGTCCTTATGCCAGCCCGCTGGCAGGCCAGGCTGGAAACACATGGATGGACCTGTGGTGTATATTGTTCTCTGTGTGACTTAGAACCCTTGGGACACATGCAGACATGTCATCTTATTGCCTGACATTTGACAGAGCACCTTGTTTGCTCCAACAAACAAGAAAGGAAGTCTGGAAATAAGCTCATGGGGAGGGAAAAGGATGAGGAGGCCATGGGCTTCGATTGCTTCTTAGCTCCAAAGACGTCTCCCTTGGACCTGAAATTCAGCCCGAATCTGCTACCCAGATGAGAGGGGCAGGCCCAGTCTAACTGCTGAGGCCATACCTGTGGCAGGTGAGGGAGGTGGGGTCCTGAGGACAAGGCTTACAGTGACAGCACTTCCTTCATGAGTACTAACAGGGGCCCTCTCATCACAAAAAGAAACAAGTGTTTTTCTCATGAGCAGTGGGTCTCCCCTGTCCAGGTCACGAGCTGAATCTTGGATAGAAGTTCTGATCAGAGTAAAGCCAAGAAGCTGGCACACTAAGGGTCTGCAAGTACCATGTGCACTGTGCCCTGCTCGCTGTGATCTGCTCTCACTCACCCTGTCTCTCTGGGCCCACTGCACCCCCCTGCCGGGAGTGTCCCCTCCCTGTCCAGGGCACCTGGACTCTCCCTGCAGCTTCCTCAGAAAACACCCTGGTTGATTTCCCACCGTGGACCGTCCCCTGGGGTCTCCACATGAAAGGTTTTGAGGAGCACTGACAACTATATCTTCATGAGGGACTGAAGTATAATTTTTCAAAGGGCTTTAATTTCAGACATTAAACAACATCTCCCTAACAAATAGCGGGAGAAGGGCAGTGAGCCCCCACTGGAGCGCCATCTGTCAGCCTGTGCTCCAGGCACTAGGGATGCAGGCAGACTGAGACTTCAGAGGGTTGGGGTCTTAGTCCTCCTCCAGGTCAGCACTGGGGCATGAATCCAGGGGCTGAGCCACGGAAGCCCCATTGCTGTTCATACAAGGCAGACATTACCTCCTCTCAGGCCACAGATGTGTAACCCGTGATCCCACGTACATGTGTGACTTTTCGTTAAACACCCCATGGAGCTGACATGTACTTAAGAACTTGCCTAATGGAAAACTTAATAACGTGCTGTATCATTTGCTAGTAATTTCCAATATGTTGAATTTTACTGCTTGTGGAGATTGTAATTTCCTTACAAACAAGCGTCTGCCTTACATATTGTGTTGTTCAGAGCACTTAGAATGTGTGAGTAATGCAATTAATTCATGGAATGATTACTGATTTTGTTAACAAAAAGTTCCTTTTTCTGTATGGCATGTGTTATCCTGAGTCCATCCATGGTTCTCTCTGGTGGTGGTGGGAGGGAAAGGAGAGGAGGAGGAGCTGGAACACAGCAGGGTTGGCACCCAGGACCCCAAGCACAGGACACAAACCACACAAGGAGTTTGCCAGCCCCTGTAAGCCTTGCCTGTCACTGAGACAGGGACAGTCCGCTCCTTGAAATGCCAGCTCCCCTGCTCATACTCCATTGCCTTTGTTCTTTAAATATTTCAATTAGCTGCTAAAATTCAGCTCAAGGCCTGCTTTCTCTGGGGAGGGTACTATTTGCATTACTCACTCTGTTCCTCTTATTTTCACAGCCATGCTGGGCTTCACATTGATTTTATGACAGTGACTCAGCACTGTCAAAAACACTGAGGAGCTGCAGACATGAGGCTCAGGGTCCTCACACACCTGGGCAACGCCCACCCTCCTGATGACTGTTACACCTAGATGTTACTCCTAGATGACTGTTACAAGGTCTACCTAGAGGGAGGGAGAGCGAGTACCACTCCTGCTGTCTTCTAGCCTGGAGTACACGATTTTACATGTGCTGTTGCTTCATGCTCAGCCAGTGGTCCCTGACCCACCTGTTCTCCGTTCCCTGCCCCTGTGGTCTCCAGCACAGACCAGTGTTCATGCTGCTCTGGCCTGACCCACCTCTACTGCACTGTGCAGACTTTTGCTTGTCTGGAGCAGAGGACTAAGCACTTACCTCCATGGTCCCCAGCTCCCAGAGGGCTTGGTTAAGGAACAGAGGTGGGTCATGATGGTCATAGCTGGGGAGGGGCATTTAGGGATGGGTCATCGGAAATGCTCTTGTATTCCAGGAAGACATAACCTGTTTGCTCAGATGAGGCTGCTGGGACCCTGCCCTTACCTGAGCCTCACTTTCTGAGCAGTGTAGAGAGACTATTCTCCGTCTAGAGAAGTCTGCCTTCCATCATAGCGTGCTCATTGGGGTGACTCAGGGCTCTCTGGGTTCTGCCCGGGCAATGTGTGAGCTCTGTGGATCTGCTCCAGCCTTCGCCCCTGAAACACCTGCAGAGACTCTGGTACAGTGGAGAGAGCTTATGCGCTTATTGTCATGAAGGTTACTTCTGAGGTTAAGTTTCTTAGGTGACAAGCCATCCTCATGCCGTGTCCCCTTTAAATTTATCCCTCAGATTAAATTTGACCTCATCCTCTCCCTTCATTTCTATAAGGGCTCTGCTCTTCCCCCCAGACATTGGGAGGAAAGCCTTGCTCTCCTCTGTCTGGGAAATTATCCCTGATGTTTTGCTTAATTAGTATCTGAGGGTTAGTTGGTCTAATTGATGTAGTGTGTGAGCAGGGTATACTTGCAATTAATGGCAAATCCTAGAAGACCAGAGGAAATAAACCAATAATTAGGAATGAGGATGCTGTATTTTTAACTCTCTAGGGTAGGTGAGGGTTTCCCTAAAGTCAGAGTGCAAGTGTGACTTGTATAGCACGTCCATCAGTCAGATGTGGGCCCTGCACATGCTTCAACACCCAGTTCGCCACTCATGTCTGTGTGCCTTTGAGCAGGTTACCTGGCCTCTCTGTGCCTTGCCAGCCCCTTTGTCTCCAGCACAGACCAGAGAAGCCCGGGAAGCATGCTCACTGCCCTTCACAGGCTGCAGCAAGTGTGAATGAGCTGGATTTCATTAAGCACTCCGAACAGTGACTGGCACTGAATGATCATTTTGAATTTTTTCCTGATGACTACACATGCTCTCAGGGCCAGTTCTATTTGTCATATGGAGAGTAAGGACAGAAGAGCCTTCAGCGACAGCCAGCATGAAGTGGTGGAAGTCTTAATGCATGAGCTGCGGATCTCATGAACCCACATTAGTACTAGGGACCACCACGAACAGTGATGCTTTTCATGCAGTTCCTTTCCTCTCCAGCTGTCAACTTGAGCATCTGTGACTTCTAGTTCCAGATGTTGAGTGGGCATCAGGTGAAGTTATACCAATTGTTTCATTTTTACATTCTGGGGTTTTAGGAAGACTTGTCCAGGACTAGAAGGAGGAGAGATGCCCCCCCCCCCCCAAAGGTAGAGGGGAGATCGTGCTGCGCAATGGTGGGAAAATTCCCTGATTCTCAGCATTGCCCTGCCTTGCTCTCTCCCATGGAGAGCCAGACCTGCAGTGTGGCATGTCTTAGGAGCCGTTCTGACATCCAGCTGAGAGTGAAGCTAAAGTATCTTGTCATTGAAAAAAACAAGATGGAACCAACAGTTTTGTGCTGAGAAATTGCTGGTTTATTGTAGATGGAAACTCTCATAATGGAGACTGATGCAGGGTCCCTTTTGGGTCACATCATATCACGTCCTCACTCCTTGTAGATACCTATCCTGCCACTCATACCAAGGGCAGTCCCTGCGACTCCAGACAGCAAGGCGCCCTGCGAGTTACAGTTTAGTTTCCCTGATGGATATGGGAAGAGAATGAGTTGAATTAGATGTTGAGAAACCTTTCAGAAATATTTGTCAATCCCTCTTTCTCCATTTTTGTTTTTTAAATGTTTAAAAACAGTTTATTTTTACTGTATTTTATTTCCTTTATACCTTCTTCCACCACCATCTACCCCCCTAACCCCACAATCACCACACAGTTGTCCATGAGTCCTTTTTCTTTTTTGTTCAGTCCCTCTACTCCCCACCCCCTACCCCCAGAGATGTCAGCCTGCTCTCCATCTTTGAGTCTGGTGTATTTCTTGTTAGTTCAGTGTGTTCCTTAAATTCCACATATGAGTGAAATCCTATGGTCCCCATCTTTTCTGACAGGCTTATTTCACTTGGCGTAATGTTCTCCAGGTCCGTCCAAGTTGTCAACAAAGTGAATTTTTTTTCTATTTTACAACTGACTAGTATTCTCTTGTGTAAATAAACCATATCTGTTTTATACACTCATCTACTGATGGACACTTGGCCTACTTCCAAATCTTGGCTATTGTAAATAACGTTACAATGAACATGGTGGTGCATATATTCTTTCAAATTAGAGTTTTGGCTTTCTTCAGATAAAGTCCCAGAAATAGTATTGCTGCATCAAAAGAAAGTTCCATTTTTAACTTTTGAAGAAACTCCATACTGCTTTCCACAGTAGCTTCACCAATCTGCATTCCCGCCAGCAGTGCACAGGGTTTGTTGACTTGTTGTCTATTGATTTATAAATGGTTGCCATTCTGACAGGTGTGAGGCAATATCTCAGAGTGGTTTTTTTTTATTTAAAGATTTTATTTATTTATTTTTAGAGAGGAAAGGGAGAGGGAGAGAGAGAGAGAAACATCAATGTGCGGTTGCTGGGGGACATGGCCTGCAACCTAGGCATGTGCCCTGACTGGGAATCGAACCTGCGATGCCTGGTTCGCAGCCCGCGCTCAATCCACTGAGCTACGCCAGCCAGGGCTCAGAGTGGTTTTAATTTGCATTTCTCTGATGACTAGTGACATTGAGCGTCTTTCCATATGTCTATTGGCCAACTGTATATCCTCTTTGGAGAAGGGTCTATTCAGGCCCATTGCTCAATTTTCAATTGGATTACTTTTTCATGTTCAGCGTTTAAAGTTCTTTATAAATTTTGGGTATTTTCTTATTGTTCAAGTGCAGTTGTCTGCATTTACCCCCCACCACTTCCACCCCACTGCAGCCATCCCCACCTACCTCCCCTGATTCCACACCCTCTTGGCTTTGTCCATGTGTCCTTTACACTTGTTCCTCAAAACCCTTCACCACTTTCCCCTTCATATCCACTCCCACCTTCCCTCTGGTTACCATAAGATTGTTCTCAATTCCAATGTCTCTGGTTATATTTTGCTTCTTTGCATGTTTTTTTGCCTAAGTTCCAGTTAAAGGTGAGATCATATGATATTTGTCCCTCACCGCCTGGCCTCCCTCACTTAGCATAATGCTTTCCAGTTGCATCCATGCTATTGCAAAGGGTAGGAGCTCCTTCTTTCTTTCTGCTGCATAGAATTCCATTGTGTAAATGTACCATAGTTTTTTGATCCATTCATTTACTGATGGGCACTTATGTTGCTTCCAGCACTTGGTTATTGTAAATTGTGCTGCTATGAACATTGTGGGGCATAGGTTCTTATGGATTCAGGAATCAGGGTTCCGGTATTTCAGGGTTCTTAGGATATAATCCTGGCAGTGGAATTGCTCAGTCAAAAGGCAGTTCCATTTTTAGTTTTCTGGGGGAATTCCATACTGTTTTCTACAGTGGCTTCACCAGTCTGCATTCCCATCAACAGTGCCCTAGGGTTCCCTTTTCTCGACATCCTTTCCAACACTTGTTGCTTTGTTTATGATGGTCATTCTCACCAGTATGAAGTGGTATCTCATGGTGGTTTTAATTTGCATCTCTCTGATGGCTAGTGATGCTGAGTTTTTTTTTCCTATGCCTCTCGGCCCTCTGTATGTCCTCCTTGAGAAGTGTCTGTTCAAGTCCTTTGCCCATTTTTTAATTGGGTTGTATGTCTTCCTGGGGTGGAGTCATGTGAGTTCTTTATATATGTTGGAGATCAAACCCTTATCTGAGGTTTCATTGGCAAATATGTTTTCCCATACACTTGGTTCTCTTTTCATTTTAATGCTATTTGTTTTAGCCGTGCAGAAGCCTTTTAATTGATGAGGTTCTATTTATTTATTCTTTCCTTTGTGTACCTTGCTCTAATTCCACTGCTGGGATTATATTCCAAGAACCCGGAAACACCAATCCAAAAGAAACTGTGCACCCCAATGTTTATAGCACCATAATTCACAATAGTCAAGTGCTGGAAACATCATAAACGCACATCAGTAAATGAATGGATGAAGAAACTATGGTACATTTAAAAGATGGAATACTATGTAGCAGAAAGAAAGCAGGAGCTCCTACCCTTTGTGATAATATGGATGGAATTGTAGAGCATTATGCTAACTGATATAGGCCAGGTGGTGAGGGACAAATACTGTATGATTTCACCTTTAACTGGAACATAATCAACAAAACAAACAAGCAAGCAAAATATAACCAGAGACATTGGAATTAAGAACAATCTGATGGTAACCAGAGGGAAGGTAGGAGGGGATAATGGGGGAAAAGTGGAAGGGTTTTGAGGAACAAGTATAAAGGACACATGGACAAAGCCAAGAGGGGGTGGAATCAGGGGAGGGAGGTGGGGATGGCTAGGGTGGGACAGGAGTGGTGGGGGGTAAATGCAGACAACTGTAACTGAACAACAATCAAATACTTTTAAAAAAGCAGGAAGATAGTTTAAGGGATCTTTGGGACAACATGAAACATATCTCCATTATAGAGGTACCAGAAAGAGAAGTAAGGGAGAGTAAGTTATAGACAACCTGTTTGAAGAAATAACGACAGAAAACTTTCTTAACCTTGTGAAGGAAAAAGTCACACAAGTTCAGGAAGCATAAAGAGTTCCAATGAAGATAAACCTAAAGAGACCCCCACCAAGACACATCATAACTAAAAGGGCAAAGTTTAAAGACAAAGAGAAATTTTCAACACAGCAAGGGAGAGGAAGTTAGTTGCCTATAAAGGAGTTCCCACAAGGCTTTCAGTTGATGTCTCAACAGAAACACTGCAGGCCAGAAGGGAATGGCACGCAGTATTCAAAGTACAAAAAGCAATTATCTAAAACCAAGATAACTCTATCCAGCAAGGCTAACATTTAAAATTGAAGGTGAGATAAAGATGTTACCACACCAACAAAAAAAGAAGAAAAAAAAGCCTGAAGGAGTTCAATACCACCAATCAAGCATTGCAAGAAATGTTGAAGGGACTGCTTTAAGAGGAAGAAATATAGAGAGAAGAACATAGGTACAAAGAATAAAAATGGCAACAAATAAATACCTATGAATAATAACTTTAAATGTAAATGGATTAAATGCTCCAATCAAAAGACAGGGTAGTTGAATGGATAAGAAAACATGACCCATGTTTTGGGTCTATTTCTTCTGCCAGACCCAAAACATGACAGAGTCCAGCAGAAGTAATGCCTGTCTGAGTGTGGTTGGTAGGGTAATAATATGGGTGTAATAATTAACAGTTTTTAACATTTCACCTAAAATGTCATATGGTGTGCTTGAATGTGATATTGTTATGTTACAGAATCACATACTTATGATTTTGTAACAAAAGATTTTGTAATAAAAAGGGGCGTGACTTGTGTGGGACTCTTATATTTTGTCTATAAGGGACCCATCTCAGAATAAGACATACACATAAACTGAACGTTAAGGGATGGAAAAAAATGCATGAAAATGTACACAAAGCCATTAACAAGAGACAAAGAAGGTCACTACATAAGGCTAAAGGGATTGATTCAACAAGAGGATATAACCCTTGTAAATATATATGCACCCAGTATAGAAGTACCAACATATATAAAGAAAACTCTTGGTGGACTTTAAGGGACAGATTAACAGCAATAGTCACAGTAGGGGACTTTAACACCCCACTGATATCAATGGATAGATCTTCCAGACAGAAAATCCAGAAGGAAATGGTGACTTTGTATTACATACTGTATCAGATTGATCTAATTGATATTTACAGAACATCCCCCCCCAACTTAGCAAAATACACATGCTTTTCAAGTGAACATGATACCTTTTTAAAGATAGACCACATGTTAAGGCACAACACAAGTCTTAACAAATTCAAGAAGATTGACATTATATCAAGCATCTTCTGGGATCTAACTGGCATAAAACTAGAAATCAACTATAAAAAAACTAAAAAATATTCAAACACATGGAGGCTAAACAGCATGTGATTAAACAATGAATGGGTTACCTTTGATATAAAAAACAAACAAACAAACAAAAAAGTACCTGGAACCAGGAGACAAAGTTCCGAGCCCCACCCCTAGCTTCACTCCCCAGACATCTGGTCCCCTGGACCCACTACCAATAAATCGGCCCAGCTTTTGAATGCACCAAGTCTGGTTCCTCTGGTGTCATAGTGGTGTCACCACTATGAAGAAAGTGGGTCAACAAGTCTGGCTGGAGACATGGCTGAACTGTGTGAAGGTTTTCCAGTCAGCTTCAGACTTGAAAGAGTTCTGTTTGCAGGATGTTCGATATGACCCCCTGCTGACTGGAGTATCTTCAAGTACCAATCCCTTCAGACCCCAGAAAATGTGTTCCTTTTTGTAGTGAAATGAATCTTTGAAGGTGTTCTAAACCACTTTTTATGAACCAGTGAGTATTCAAAGAGAGCTAAATTTGAAGCCTGTACAAAAAACTTATCCCTGTAATACATGTCACACTATATAAACTTTTGCTTTTGTCAGTCCTTAACATCTACCACTCTGAATTTTCATGTATTTCTATTTCACAAGGATGATTATTTTATACACACTGGCAGCAGCATACAAATAAATACTCAGTATTAAAAAAAAAAACAACTACCTAGAACCAAATGAAAATGAATACACAACAACTAAAAATCTATAGGTCACAGCAAAAGGAGCCCTGAGAGGGAAGCTCATAATGGCCTTATAGGCCTACCTAAAGAAGATAGAAAAATCTCACATAAACACTCGAACTCTACACCTAAAAGGATTGGAAAAATAACAACAAGAAAAACCCAGAATAAATAGAAGAAAGGAAATAATGAAGATCAGAACAGGAATAAATGACACTGAAACTAAAAAAATACAAAAGATCAAAAAAAAAAACCACAAAAAAACCAAGAGCTGGTTCTTTGAAAACTTTTAGCCAGACTCAACAAGAAACAAAGGACCCAAATAAATAAATCAGAAATAAAACAGGAGGAGTAACAACTGATACCAAATATATTACAGACAACTATATGACAACAAATTGGACAATCAGGATGAAATGGATAAGCTCCTAGAAACATACAATCTCCCAAAATTAATCAGGAAGAATCAGAGAATCTGAATTGCAACTAGTGAAACTGAATGTATTTAAAAAACTCCCAGCAAATATAAGTCCCAGAGTGATGGCTTCACAGGTGAATTTTACCAAACATTTAAAGAAGAACTAACACCAATCTTTCTTAAACTATTTTTAAGAATTCAAGAGGGGGGAAACTGCCAAGCTCATTTTATGAGGCCAGCATTATCCTAATTCCAAAACTAAATAAAGGCACTACAAAAAAATAAAATTACAGGCCAATATCCCCGGTGAACATAGATGCTAACATCTTCGACAAAATAGTAGCAAACTGGATCCAGCAATACATTAAAAAGATCATACACCATCATCAGGTATGATTTTTCCAGGAATGCAAGGTTGGTATGATATCCACAAATCAATAAACTTGGTACACCACATAAACAAAATGAAGAATAAAAACCATGTGATCATAGCAATGGATGCAGAAAAAGCATTTGTTAAAATCCAGCACCCATTTATGAGAAAAACTCTCAGCAAAGTGAGAATAGAGAAATCATACCACAATGTAATAAAAGCCATATGTGACAGACCCACAGCCAAATCATACTCAACAGCCAAAAAATTAAAAGCATTTTCGTTAAGGTTGGGAACAAGAAAGGGATGTGTGCTTTCACCACTCTTAACTCTGCATAGTGCTGGAAGTCCCAGCCACAGAAATCAGAAAACAATGAGAAATAAAAGGCATCCACATTGGAAGGAGGAAGTAAAACGGTCCATTATTTGCAGATGACAAGATGCTGTATACAGGAAAACCTCAGGACCCTACTAAAATGCTACCAGAGCTAATAAACAAATTCGGAAAAGTAGCAGGAAATCAGTGGCATTTTTATATACCAATAATGAACTGTCAGAAAGAGAGACTTAAAAAAATCTCATTTACTATTGCAACAACAATAAAAAAAATTAAGGCACCTGGGAATATATTTGACCAAGAAGGTAAAAAACTTATGCTTGAAAAATATAGGACACTGAAGAAATAAATTGGAGAAGATATAAACAAGTGAAAGCATATATTGTGTTCAGCGATTGGAAGAATTAACATAATTAAAATGTCCATACTACCAAAGCAATGTATAGAGTCAATGCAATTTCTATTAAAATACCAATGGCTTACCTCACAGGTCTAGAACCAATGTTTCAAGGAGGTATGTGGAACCAAGAAAGACCCTGAATAGCCTCAGCCATCTTGAGAAAGAAGAACAAAGTTGGAGGGATCACAATACCTGATATTACACTATACTACAAGGCCACAGTAATCAAAACCTGCCTCCCATTTTTTAACAGTTATGGAGCCCTGTATAGTTTAGTTAGCCTCCTTTTTTTTCAACTGTAAATCCAGAACTATCACACTTAATTTACACATTATTAGCACATAATAAATTGTGCTAAATAATGGTAAACGTAAGTAGCCTGGCCCCTCCCCCCTCCCCGCTCATTTTCCCTTGAGGTGAACTAAGGAGAAGATAGAAAGGCAAGGAGCTGGCCCTTGGGGTGTTGTGAGCTGAGTTGGAAAGATTCAGGTTCTCTTCAGAGGGTCTAGAATTCCACGGAGAGAGGGGCAGGACCAACCTGAGCTCAGCCACAAGAGAGAGAGCTCACTGATGTTGGAGGGCCTCCTCTGATTTATTCTCTTGGGTCCTCTGAGACCTGAGCTACTAGGTAATTAGTTCAGGGGCTATGTGTGTAGAAAGGAATATTCTAGAGGGATTTATACTCCTCATTTATTGTCTCTAGAAAAATTTTTGCCCTGGAGAATATACCTGAGTGAGCTGAGGGAAAAACCCTGAAAGAACAAAATTGTCACAGAATAGGACTGAAATAGAGTCTCTGTGCCTCTGTGCGGAGTGACAGACTGATGTCCATCACAGGGGAGCTTTTGTTAAAAATTACATGGTTAACTACGTGCAAAGCAGTATGTATGAAACATAAAGTCATTACTTCTGTAGAAATTTGAGTAGCTCTTTAGGTAAACTGAGTTATATTTTCTTGACCTTGGTAACTTTACGGCATCTTTATGAAATATTGTATTTCACAATACTGTTTTCCTTTAAATCTGCTTTTTCCACACCATAAAGCCATTATTTTATTCCATTCTTCTCATGTATCTATCATCATCACTCTTCAGAGAACTTCAGAGAAGATGAAACTGGCCAGCTTTGTTTTTGAACACCTAACTGACTGCAGGGACTCCCACACTCTAGGGGGCTGGGGATAAGCTGATGAAAGCTCAGCTTGGAAAGAGGATTTTCCCAATGTTTTCATACTTGAGCCTCAGCCCATATTTAATCTGCACAGACTTTCTTCTATATTTACCCTATTTTATTGAAAAACAACCCAAATTTAATTCACAAAAAGAGGCATTCTCTTCTCCATGTTCAGTAGATCGACAACACCTTTCCCGCCTTCTCTTGGTCACATTTAGGCAGTTGGTTGAGAGACTGCAGAATACCTGCACTTTACATACGGGAGTCTGGGTTCCTATCAGACTGCCAGTGATGACAAATTTAGCAAGAGTTGCAAAAATTTCTTTTGAGGCAGAAAAAGAAGCTGTTAATGAAACATCTTGATAATGAAATCAGAATCCTTTGAACAACAGAATAACATTTTTTAACAGTATGTGGGATTTGCCAATTATCTTGTTCTTGTCAATTACAGTTTACATTCCATATTATTTTGTATTAGTTTCAGGTGTACAGCATAGCAGTTAGATAATCATATACTTTATTTGTGTTCCCCATCCCCACCATGTTTTCAGTACTCACCTTGTATCATGCCAATTAACTTTGAATAAGAACTTCCTCAGTCAACATTTAGATTTTATAGTATTACAAAGTTCTATATTAATGTTGCTTGAAAATAATATTTTCACATTTCAGAAACAAATATGAGCTTGCTTCTAGAAGTATTAAAGTACAAATTTGCATGTGGTACACATGCATCGTTTTATTTATATTTAAAAATGATCAGTAGACATACTATTTCCCCTATTTTATTATTATGGGTTTATTTTCAGGCCCTCTATTCTGTTTCAATAGTCTGTATGTCTGTTTTTATGCCATTATTATACCACTGTTTTTATGACCATAGCTTTGTAATATATTTGAAATAAGAAGTGTGATGGCTCGGGGTTTGTTATTTTTTAATTAAAGATTGTTTTGATCCCTGACTGCTGTGGCTCATTGGTTGGGTGTCATCTCACAAAGTAAAAGGTCACTGGGTCGATTCTCAATCTGAGCACATGACTGGCTTGCCAGGTTCAGGCCACTGTAGAGGCGCATAAGAGAGGCAGTTGATGGATGTTTTTCTCCCTCTCTTTCTCCTCACTTTTCTCTCTCTCTAAAAATAAATAAATAAAATTTTAAAAAATTGTTTTGATTATTTGGAACTCTTTGTGGTTCTATAGAAATTTTAGGATAAAAAATTTCTATTTAGTTTTTAAAAATCAATTCTATCATTTTTGTTAGAGTGTTTAGGGTTTCTGTTTTTTTTTACATATACAAGATAACATCACTTGGAAATGTATATAGCTTTGCTTTTACCTTTTTTTATTTGGATGCCTTTTGGTTTTTATTATTATTACTTTAGTCTGATTGATTTGGCTAGGACTTCCAGTACTATGTTGAATGGTAGAGGTCAGAGTGGGCAACCTGGTCTTCTTCCTGATCTTAGAGGAAAAGCTTGCAAGGTTTACCATTGAGTATGATGCTGGTTGTGGGTATGTTGTAAAGGCTTTTATTATATTGAACTATGTTCCTTCTATTTCAAATTTGTTCAGATAGTTTATCATAAAAAGTATTGACTTTTTGTCTAATTCTTTCATGAATCAATTAAGATGGTCACATGATTTTTATCTTTCGTTCTACTAATGGAGTATATTGTATGTATTGATTTGTGTATGTTGAACCATCTTTGTATTCCAGAGATAAATTACACTTGATCATGGCAAATCATCTTCCTAATGTACTGTTGAATTTGGTTTGCTAACATTTTGTTGAGAATTTTTACTTCTGATTTAATCAGGACTACTGGTCCATAGGTTTATCTTATTTCTTTTTTGACTTTAAATTATTTTTTATTTTTAAATTACAGTTGACATACAATATTTTATTAGCTTCAGGTCCACAACCTAGTGATTAGACATTATATAACTTACTAAGTGATCATCCTGATAAATCTCATACCCCTGACACAATACAAAATTATTACAACGTTACTGACTATTCCCTATGTGACATTTACATCCCCCTGACTAGTCTCTAACTACCACTAACTACCAATTTGTACTTCTTAACCCTGTCACCTTTTACACCCATCACCCCAACCCTGCTCCCTTTGGGCAACCATCAAAATGTTCTGTGTCTGGGAGCGTTTTTCTGTACTGCTTATTTGTTTATTTTTTTAGAACCAATTGTTGATAGATACATATTTATTCTTCACATTTTTTATCTTTTTTTCTTCTTTTTAAAGAACATTTAACATTTCATGTAACACTGGTTTGGTGGTGATAAACTCCTTTAGCATTTTCTTGTCCATGAAGCTCTTTATCTGTCCCTTGATTCAAAATGACAGCTTTGCTAGGCAGAGTAATCTTGGTTGTAAGTCCTTGCTTTCATGAAATTGAATATTGAATGGCGTGAGAGGTGATTTATTTTACTTGGTTCCAACTTGGGTGGCATGCAGGACAGGTCCCCGATGAGCTTGTGCCTGGGTTTTACAGTGAGGGAGGGGAAGCCCTGGCCTCAAGGGGAGGGTGGCCCGGTGGAGGACCAAGCATGGTCTACCCTGTGTTCGTGAGGCCTGTGAGACCTGTGGTTTGCTGCTGACTTCCTCCATCCCTTGGTGGGAGACTTAGGGATCCTCTGGTCATTTTGAAACTGTGGGGAGTTGTGAGGAAGCAGGGGAAGCCTGTGGGTTTCCAAAAAATGATGGTCCTCCCTAACCCAGGGAGCTGGGAAAGCTTTCATTCCAACTGTGGACGGTGGATGTTTATTTCCATCTGTTGTATGGCCTAAGGATCAGGTGGAGAAGCAAAAGCTGGAAACCAAATCAGTGTCCTGGGGCAGGTGGGTTGCAGGTGTTTGTAGGTCCCCAGGGAGTTTGAAGTCTTATCCTTGGGAGTCACCCACTCTTCTCACCCTACTTGAGCCCTGAGATGGGCCAGATGCTAGTTGTAATGCTCACTTTAGTCTCGGCCTGCCCTTTAAGTCCTCTGGTGCTCACCTCTGGCTCTGGAGGTGGCACACTCAGAGATCCTGGGGAGCCGGGGGCCCAGCCTTCAATCCCTGGGCTGCCTCCTCTCCTGGAGCAAGTGGACATTCGAGGCCCTGTCCTTCCAAGCCCCACACTCACTTAGATTTAATAACCACGTTTCATGTGACTGAGGGTGGTGGCAGGACCATTTTTCACATTTCACAGTCAGGGCCCTGGGACCTCTGCAGGTCCCTTTAACTCTGCTTCTGTCATCATGGTGCTCTGGAGGCAGGGAGTGGTTCTGCTTAGATGCCCGTTGCACAGAGCGGCAGTCTGCACAGTGGTGGTCCACCTCTGGGGGTCTGGACCTGAGCCTCCTAGCTCAGTGACAAACCCAGGGCCCAACCTTGCCAGGTCCATACCTGGCCTGCACCCATCTCTCCAGGATGGACCATTGGGGACAACTGGGCAGACAGCTG
>PVIA01007931.1:0-77616 GCA_004024845.1 Tonatia bakeri
CCATTACCAGTTAATGAGGCATTTGAGCTAGTCTTCTGAGGGGCTTCTATAAAAGTGGCACAGGCAAACATGATTTCTCCCTCTGGGCTTTGATACAGCTGGATAAGATATCTGCGACTGTTAGGGCAATCTGTATGTGAGCCTTAAGAGAAAGGCACAAAATGGAGTAGGGAATATTCAATTGATCCTGGAACTCACATTCTCTCTGTAAGTCAGCTTGACAATGTAAACCAAGTTTCTCTGTTCCTTAAACTGAACATAACTACAACAGCAATCCTCCTTAAAAACAATCAGATGATGATTGTGCACTATTTAAAGACATGTGAATGAGAATTTATCACTTTCAGAGATCAGGAACCACTTTTCCTTGCCTGTAGCCTAATCTTGCCTAATGTTACAGATCAATACCATTAATTTTGACAAGATGGAGACTAAAATTCCATTCGAGGTAATAGTGTTTGATTTTCACAATATGTTAATTAGGCAACTAGCAAATAAAAATAAAAATAAAAATCCAGGCACTTACTGATTTATTTTTAAGTGAGGCATGAAAAAAAAAAATGTTACCGGATTTAAATACAAAAAGTGTCTAGTTCCTTGATGAGCAAGCACTCCTGAGCAGATTCCTTTTGTACTGTTTACAATTTATTGATACATAGAAGGTCTTAGTAGACTGCAGTACAATGGATTCAACAATTTGTTAGAGAAGATATAATCACATTGATGTGCCATAGTAAATAAAAGTACTTCAAAAAATGTTTTTCACCAGTACTGTAATCTTATAATCAAGATGTTTGTCTACACAGACTGTGCTGATATTAAATGTTGCAACATAGAGGAGATCAAATAAGGACCTTTGCTAAAAACAACTAAAAATAAAGTAAGAGAACAGAAAAACAAAATTAATAATGGACAGGCTTAGATTCCCCCTTAAAATACTGACACAAAGGAAGTATAATCTCATGGTTTTCATATCTTATTTCTCTGCTGCTCCCCTCTGCTGTGTCCTGGTATTTAACTTAACTTTTACCTTTTAAATACTGATTTCAAAGCTAGCCCTGTGCTTATAAATGTCATGAAATAACATACTGAATTATAAAAAAAGAAGAAAATCAATAAAAGGAGGGCAAAACAACAAAAAGAACTATCCAAAAAAAACAAATCTTTTGAAGAATTGTTGAAAGATATAACACACAGAGAAACAAATACTTCAGAAAAACATGATTTAAATGTCTAAAGGTATTTATGAAAATAGGAGAGGCTCAGGAACTTCTAACCTCAGAGTATATTAAATGAATACAAGAAGAAGAGTTACTGAGATATCTATTATGATTATTAATTTGGGAAATGTGTTTGAAGCAAGTAGGTCTGGCCACCTTGCCCCTTTCCACATGTGCTGGCAGCCCTCAGGCTGGGCCAGTGAGAATGAGGTTGGAGAGACAGGTTTGTAGCTATGGTAACAACTGACCATAGGAAGGAGTGAAAAGTCCTCCAACACACATTGATAAAAGGCAGAGGCACATTGCTGGAAAGAGTACAACTAGACCTACTGGAATCTGGAAATCAAAACAGAAGATAACAAGTATTCCAAAACCATCATTTTAAAATAAAAGGATCAACCTCAACAAGCAAAGTCTTTATTCCCCAAAGGAGGGGGGTATGCTTTGATGAAATTTCAAATCATTAAGAATAAAAAGAATACCCAAAATGTTTTCAGATATTAAATAAAGAAAATCAAATTTGTATCAAACCTTTTTATTATCTACATGTGAGAACATAGTGTATCAACATTTTCATAATGCTAACCAAAAAAAAAAAAAAGGATCCTCAAGTAAGCAATCCTATTTTCAGTTAACCCACAAATATTGGAGGAGGGGTGGGTATAAGAACATTTTAGAAAATGCAAAGACTATGAATGAAGAAATTGCTTGAGACCATATACAAAAATATAAATTATGGTTCAAAGTAAAAAGTATAAAATACAAAAACTATTAGTGGAAAAAATTAATCCTCAAGTTAATTTATGCATAAATAATCATTAATAACATAAAGAAGTAATAACTGGGAAATAAAATCCCATGTGACCAAAATAAGTATTAAGAGAAATGAGATGGGAATACAAGTAAATATGTAGAAAACCCTGTGAAACTTCATGAGTGATTTCCACTTCTTGACCTTGTGGAATTGCTGCAGATGCTCACACATTTTCAAATGCAGATCAAATGTATGATACATCTCAGTTCCACACGTGCTGGTGCATGTTGTTGACCCTTTAGATTGTTTTGCAGGGCTCCAGATGTTAAAACAGTTTACTGTGGGAAAATATACATAAAACCTGCCTCTTAAACCATAAAAAGTGTGATATTTTAGAAAAATAAAAACCATCAAAATTCCCCAAACAATAATATATAAATTATATATACCAGAAGAAAGTGGAGGTATGGATAAAAATCGATTCCTAAAATAGGCTTCAGGTGAACCAGTTTTATTGGTTGTAGCCAACAAAAAGATTATTTCTTTGTTGTACAATCCATTTCAGAGAATAAGGTGTAAAAAGACAGAAAGCACTCCAGCACAGTCTCTGAAACTTACTTTACAATGGTTCCAAAAGCAGACAAGAAAAGTACAAATATATAGCTACCACCCTTAGTTCTAAACACAAAGATAAAAACTTAAATGAAATATTAGAAATCAGATAATAAACTTCCTAAAAATTTCAAGGCTTATTTAACGTTAAAATATTAACAAATTAACTCCTAGTAAGATATTAAAAGAAAAAAAAAGCTTTTCTCAATAAATTCAGAATATATTCTTCTAGCTAGTTATACAAAGATATAAGTAAATTAGAACACCCTTAAACTCATTTAATAAACATCCACCAAAAACTATGATAAGTATCATTTTTAACATTATTATATTAAATAGAACAGTTAAAAGGGGAAAATATAAGAGCATTATGATGAAAAAGAGAAAAAATATCAGAATGTATGTTAAGTACCATTACTATTTAATACTTTTACTCTATGTTTAGTGTGGTAAAGAAATAAAAGAATAAAATGAAAAGTATAAGAAAAAAGATAAGGATCTCACTATTTTAGATGTTAATTGTTTCTTTGGAAATCTAAGGAAAAAATGAATACAGTTTAAGATAAAGGAGAGGCTCTAAATGATTGTTAAAGGATGAACTAGATAATCTACTATGTGGTTTTGTACACAGGGGTACATTTTGCAAAACAGCAGTAGGAAATTAGATCTCTATTTCACACCTATTATAATAAATGATGTTATAACATTAAAAATAAGTGTCACACATAAAAAACACATTTGAAAATATTTTGAAATTAGATAAAACACCAAAACTAATCTTAAAATTTTTTAAAAAGCTAAGAGAAGAAATTGTTAGAGGACATGACTAGGTAATTTAAAGAAAATTTAAAACAGGCAACAAATGTGCAACAAAATGGTAAATGTAAATTTGTTATGTCGAAGTTTCCAGAGAAACTCATTAAATTAAGACCAAATAATAGGCATTAAATAGCCCTCATTTAAACAAAATTTCTATGAAAAAATTTACAGAGGTGCTAGCCAAAAACCTATTCTGCCACAATAGCCAAGCATCCGTCTCCAGTCTGTGAGAAAGGTGAGTTTGAAAAGACCTTAGGGAAAATTTCTCTGGAGAGAGAAGAGAGTGTGACCTGAATAGCTTTCAGTGAGTTAGGACAGGGTGCCTCTTCATCTCAGATATGGTCAGGGCTTCCTGACTTCAACAGAAAAGAATCATGGAGAAGAGAGTAAGACTGCGATTGCCTTAAAACAGAACTTGTAAGCTTTTAGTTAGGATAGACTAGACTGTAGTCGACACTATACTCATCAATAATAACTAGAGAAGCTGAAAAAGTACAAAAAAAATCTAATTAAAGGCATCAGAGAAATTTAAAGGCAGTATAAATTTGGGGGCCTGAGATTCCAGATAAAAAGAAAAAACATTGAAGTCGACCACACACTGATACAACTTTTCACCTACATCAGCAATGAGGGGAGAAAGACTAACAGTAGAAAGAAAGAACTTGAAGAAAAGAGATAAGCAGCTGTTTTAAGGCAGAAAATCTTTGCAGAGGTTTTAGGAACATTACAGAGCAGGAAAAAAAAACAAAAAATAATGTTCAGGGATGCCAATAAATCTGAACTTGTATGTCCATGATCCAGGAGTGAAGAGAGATGCAAAAGAAGAATCCTGACAGTCCAACCCTCATTCTCCTCAAGGCATCACTGAGATTGATTTGTTGCTCCACTTATTTATGCATTCATTCATTGTCTTTTGTATGTGCCCTGACTGGAGGTCAAACCCGCAACCTGGGTATGTCAGAACGATGCTGAAACCCACAACCTTGGCATATTGGAATGATGCCCTAACCCACAACTTTGGTATACCGGAATGATAACTCTAATCAACTGAACTGCTTGGCCAGGGAGCTGCATCACTGATTCTTAAGCAGCTCAGAGTGAGAAGCAGAGAAACTGAAAAACCAGCTGCTAAGATGCTGAGAAGACAGGCAGATTCGTGGGCAATCATATCTGGTGGAAGACAGGAAAATTAAATAAAGATCCTCCAAGATGGAGATGCCCTTTGGGAAATTTCAGGTTTTTAATTGAGGTCACTTGAGGATGACCCTCTAGGACTAAAACCTATCTAGAAATAGAAAAGTATTTATAGAGTTTAAAAACTAACTCCAAATATACTGTATCATTGCCTGAATTAATGAGGTCTGATCTTGCTCAAACTACTTGACAATCGTGTAAGAATTCTGAGAATAACCCATAACTTAAGCCCTTTACATTATCCATTTATAATGTTTGACATTCAGGCAAAAAAAAAAAAAAGTAACAGGTATGTCAAAAAAAAGCATGAGACAAAAAAAAAACAACAGAAAGAGATGCTCAGGTCATTCAGATACCTGTTATCTGATATGGACTTAAAGAACAAAAAATGTATTCAAGAAAAAAAACATGGTAATGTAGAGAATTTTTCAAAAGAAATGAGTACTACAAAAGAGAATTAAAGTTACATTAACAGTAAAAAACACTTCACTGCAATTAATGAGATTAATTAATAGCTATAAAAGGGGATTGATACCCTAGAAAGTAGGCCAATGGAAAATACCCACACTAAAGAAGAAAAAGGAAAAAATATGGAATATATAAAAAAGTTAAAGACCTTAAAAATTATATGAGGCAAATGAAAAAACCTTACATGAATATCAGTTGAGTCTCAGAAAAATTCAAGAGAGAGAATGCTGCAGAAGTCATATTGGAAAATATAATAGCAGAATTGATATAAGATATCAAGCTACAGATTCAAGAGGCATCATACACTCTAAGGAGTATACAAACAAAGAAAACTATACTAAACACATCATAGTAAAATCACAACAAAACCAAGGGAAAATAAGAGAGAAAACATTTGTCTTGAAAGACACAACTAAAACTGAAAGCTGACTCTTAAATGATAGAAGCCATAAAACAATAAAAATGACTTCACTAAAGGCTGAATTGAAGCCAAATAAAAATATTTCCAGATAATAAAACAGAAATAAATGTTCTTGCAAGCCAATCAAACTAGCAAACTAAAAGAAGAAGGAAAAAAAAGACAAAAAAAAGATTTTTTCAGGCAGAAGGAATATGACACTGGGCAGAGTGTGGAAATTCAGGAAAGAATAATGTAACTGTCTAATAAAAATAGTGAATACATAGATAAGGAAAAGTGAGTATTAATTCCATAGAATAAAAATATGAAATATTTGAAGAAATAAAATATATGAAACAAAAAGCATGAAGGCAGGAGGGCTTGAATGGAATTAAAGTGTTTTCAGATATAACATTATTCAGAATGTGTAAAAGGTAATAATTTACAAAACACTTGAAGAAGTTAAGTTATACCTGTTGTAATCTTGAAATTAACCAATAAAAATAGAAGTAAAATAATATAAAACTAACAGCACAATAAAAGATGAATATGGAATAATAAGTGTACTTGAATAACCAAACGGTAGACATGCGAGAGGAGAGACAAACGAGGCTGGGGTAATTTTAAACAAATGGTAAGACGATAGATATAAACTCAAGATATGGACAATTACATTACAAGATAACATTCTGGATATTCTAATTAAAAAAGCAAAATGGCAACAATGTTAAAATATTATTATATGCTACTTAAGAAACATATTAAAAATAGAGGCACGCACAAAAGGTTGAAAATTAAAGAATAGAAATAAATGTATAATGCAAATACTAACCAAAAATAGAACTGTTGATCCTGTACTAAATAAGATAAATACTAAGATCACAGCATTATTAGAGACAAATAGGCAAAACTATTTATAAGTCAAGGTAGTGATTACTTTGAGGATGGTTATTTCTGGAAAGTGCAGAGTACAATCTTCTTGCTCAGCCAGAAAGATTCCATCTCTTGATTTGATTATGTGAATATGTTTACTTTTGGGAAAATCCTAAAACTGCATATTTAATCATGTACTTCCCTGTATGTCTCATAGACTTTAATAAAATATTACTTAAAAGTAGGAGCCCCCTCCTCAAAAATAATCTGAAGACACACACACAAAAAAAACTCCAATAGATATGTGGACCACTGGGAAAGCAGGAGCAGGAAAAGAGGCATCGCTGGGGTTCAACAGGCTGCAGCGGGTCCCTCCTGTGGAAAGTCAAGGATATCAGAAAAGGATCCCATGGAGAAAAAGAAAGAAAACAAGTGTCCAAGGGGCTGCTAACCAGAGATTATAATTCTACCAAACAAAAAAAACTGCATTTTTTCCCCATGACATTAACTTTTTAAGGTTAAGAATAGGGAAGAGAGAAGGATGAAAAGGGAGTTTCATAAAATATGCCCCTCTCCACTGCTAAAGGTTTCTAGCACAGAAAAAAAAGAAAGTTTTAAAACGAATAACAAGCATTAATGTTAGTATTATATACTACATAGAATTTCTGAAATTTCTGTGATGAGAATGTTCTAAAGCTGAAATGAGCAAGAAAAATCTATGATGCCTACCCTAGATTTCATCCAGGGGCAGAAAAGAGGATTGTGAAGAGCAATTTTGAAGGAGAAATTCAAGGAATTGTGATTGTGAAGAGCAAAAGGAGAAAAAGAATATAATTGGTTTTTGCATTGCATCATCTTCACTGCAGTTCATTCCATAACATTTTTATGTTTGAAAAGATAAGGTTGCACATGAAGGGACTGGGAAAATGTAAATTATGAATGAACATCATTTTACACACTTTAGACTAGCAAAATTTAAAAGGCTGGTAAAATCCGTTCTTTGTAAGGATGAAGGGAAATGACAAGTCTACCATGGTGTTAATAGGAAATGTCAATTGGTGAAATATTTTTGGAAAGTAATTTGGCATTTTTTGTACATTATAAATGCAAGCCATTTGACTCTATACTTCCAGTACCAAAAATTTATCTAAAGTTCCACCAGTGATTAAGTAAGTTAGAGTACATATATTTAGGAAATGTTGTGGATCCATTAAGCAGAATAAGGAATACTCAGATAAAGATGGAGATGGAAATAGAGATGGGAACAAAGATAGAGATATGGATTGATTCAGGCAAAAGTCTTGAAAACAAGTTTTGCTAATTTAAAAGCAAGATAAAATGCTTGGTCAAGTCAAAGAACATGTATAAAGGACCTATGGACAAGGATGATGGGGGGAGAATTGAATGTGGGAGTGGAGGTAGGCAGGATGGG
Source organism: Tonatia bakeri (assembly GCA_004024845.1). Taxonomy (NCBI): domain Eukaryota; kingdom Metazoa; phylum Chordata; class Mammalia; order Chiroptera; family Phyllostomidae; genus Tonatia; species Tonatia bakeri. The sequence continues at coordinate 7,770 of PVIA01007931.1, forward strand.
GGGAGAGTACTGGGGGAAAATGGGGACAACAAACCATAGATAGTGCTTACATTTCAATCAGTAGTAGAAGTGGTAAATTAATACTAACAAACTATTTTTAAAGATGTGGCAAATACAACATAACATTAAAAATAAAAAGATAACAATATAGAATGCATAGTATAACTTCAAATACCTATTAAAATGCAGATACCTGTTATATATGGGTCAAAATATTTATTTGTATTACTGTTTTAGGACTAAGACAGAGTGACCCATACTTGGAGGCTATAGCCCAGAGTGAAAAAGCATGAACTTCAGAGATAGATTTTATGAACCTTGCATCCAAATTCTGGTTCTTTGTGAAGCTTACTTAATATTTCTGAATATTAATTTCATCATTTTTAAGCTCAAAAATACATACATATGTAATTTGTAGTTTTCTAGGGCATTTGTGAACTAAAATATGTTAAAGAATCTAGTCTAATTCCTGGCACATGGGAGATTCTAAATGCTATTAGAACTTTTACTATCTTTATCATACGGTCCTCATATCCTTTTGGGAATTAGAAAACTTTCTGAATGCTAATTAGGCTATTTTTCTCTGCCTTCTAATGCGGCTAACCTAAAACAAAAAACACTTCTATACTCTGACTCCACTAGTATTAGTTAACAGTCTGGTGAGGAGGAAAAAGCCACAGAAGCCAATTTGTATTATTGCTTGTACATTGACTAAATCTATTAACTCTCTGGAAATACACAATTCAAAAGACTTTGCTTTAAGTTTCTGCCCTGCAAGCCTGGAACAAATAACATGGAACAAAGAAAATTATTCTATTTCACCTCACCAAACATAGTACAGAATCAGAACCTAGGTATTCACAAATATCTATGAAATTAAATGGGTCTACAGATATGAAATGCCAGGCATTTATAGCCAATAATGGGAAATATTTCAAAGGCAAGGGTAATTCTGAAGGTTATACAATAGACCAAGCAAGAAGCCACTTAGCAAACTGTCTCAGTGAGAATCTAATCAAAAGACAGAAACCATACAGTAATTTAATCAAAGAAAATTAAATATAAACATTAATAACTTTAAAAAGTGAATAGCACAACAAAGTATTTTCAAGTAATATATATATATACACATATACATATATATACATACACATACACACTATATATATATATATATATATATATATATATATATATATATATGAATAGCATACATAAGGAGAATCTCCAAGGTGGGGCATGCACCCTTCCCCCACTGAAATGCCATTAGGGCTTGATACAGAGATGACTAAGTTCACTAAGCGGCTGCATTCTCAGAACTTGAAATGCCAGGCGAAGTCCTCCATAGGGAGAGACTGAACCTCTTGCTGCAAAGGTATGAAAAGGAATGATGGGGGAAACTGCTTGCTAATGGGCACATGGGTTCAGCAAAACCCATGTCTTAGAGAAACCACCTGCACTACAGAAGCCTAACTTTGTTGAATCCGCTTACAGTTCAAGGGCCTGGGATAGAAAAACTGTGCACACTTCACGAGGCCGCGAGAGCAGCACATCAGAGCCTCTTTTCGCCCTACTGTCCCTCCAGTGCCTTCTAACGTCGTGCTTTCTCATGGCTGCTAACAACAACAACACAGAATTTATAGGACTCATCTCCATTATCACGGAGTAAATAATGAAGTCGAATTGGGAACTGAGACAACAAATTCATAACTAGCACAGTTCACAACTTGGCTTCTCAGATTTCATATTCACCTATTTGCACTTTCTTTTACAATAACAAAACGATTCTATATTTTACCTTACAAGATATTCTTTTTATGCATAAGAAGTTCTCACTTGCCCAAGTCATTATATCAATTATTGGCTTATTATTCTATTACTTAAAAACTAAATTTTAAAAATTAACTTCCAAAAAGTTCTTTAAAATATAAAAATAAGGAGTGTCCTGGCCAGTGTAGCTCATTTGGCTGGACGTCGTCCTGCAAACCAAGAAGTCACAGGCTTGATTCCCAGTGAGGGTACATGAGGGTACTGTCCCCTGTTGGAGCACATACAAGGGGCAACCAATCGATGTTTCTCTTTCATATCAATGTTTCTCTCCTTCCTTTTCTCTCTCCCTTCTCCTCTCTCTAGACCATCTCTCCCATTCTCTCTTTCTAATAACAATACAAAAATGTCCTCAGGTGAGGATAGAATAAAATATTAATTAAAAATTAAAAAATAAAAATAAGGAGGAAGAAAAAATGTTAGTATGTACCAATAAACACATCAATGGAACAAGCAAAAATACCAACAGAAGGCTGTTTACACTCATCTCTGTAACTGATCACAAGGAAGTAATTGATAAATATTACTTAATTCTTCCACTCTCCATTTCATATTTACACTACCCTCAGCCAGAGCCTGTGCTGGTCAGGGTCTTTACCTGGTGGGGTAATGCAAAACTTCTTTTCTGAAAGGTCTGAGTTCTCAATCATGCTGCCTCTTTTGTTAAACTGTAATTTCTCATTAACATTTATATTTAGACACAGTAGTACTAGAAAACAGGTTAGATGATCCTCTGAGTCTAGATTTACCCCCCTCATATGGCAACAGCCCATTTCCTGTTAGTAAGTGGGATAAACCATTCCAACAAGTAGATTAACCCTTTTTTTGTCTGTTGATTCAATAGCATAAAGAGCCCAAACTGGCCATGTAGCATTCTCACCTTCTTATTCAGTGGAACCAATCCTGTGTCCCATAGATGAAACATGTTCAAGTTAGAGACAAAGATTTCCAAACCAGCAGAATTCGAGGTTGTCAGGACTGAAATCAAATATTCTGTAAGAGGACTTTTGAGTACAACAGTGAGAAACTTAATTGTAGTGTTCATTTCTTGATTTCTAGGTTGAAGTCTTCTCACTATGGCATAGATAGCATCCTAAAATGGTCTCTTTTTCTAAGTGTATACTCCATAAATCAGAATCTTATCCTCTCCAGGTATTGCCCCCTATCTGGCACTGGATCTGAGTCTTCAGTAAGCAATTCCATGTATCTATTAACTGTGTAACTTCTGGTTGATGAAATATGTGGAAAGATCAGTTCATTCCATGAGCATAAGCTATTGCTGCAATTCCTTTGCTGTAAAATTAGTTCTTTGATCAGAAACACTGCTGTAGAAAGTGGCATGACAATGGATAACATGCTCCCTGGCTCCATGGTACTCTCAAAAGAATATAGGCAGGAAAGGAAATCTCATATCCAAACTGTGAGTCTATTGTACTGAGAACAAATCTCTGTTCCCTCCATGATGATCTTCCAATGTAATCAAACTGCTTCCCCATAGCTGGCTGCCCCACTTGAGAAATGGTGCCATATTACAGATTCAGTGTTCATCTCCATCACCGATACTAAGCAGTACATTAGTCATGTCATCACTGGTAAGAAAATTTCCATGTTGTTAAGCCATGTGTAGTTTACCCCTACCACCACGATGACTTTATTCATGAGCCCATTGATCAAGCACTGGAGAATGCAATGGAAAATGTTATGCACTGAAAATATAATTCTGTCCACCCAATTGAGCTTCTCCTTCTTACTGGATGAACTTCGATCACCATTCACATGGATCACAAATATCTTCACAATCTGTCCCCATTCTTAAAGGTCCATCCATCATTTTCCCAGCCTTTCTTGTTGCCAATTACCACACTCTATTTCTTTCAAGTTCCTGACCATCCAGCCAAACCATTAACAATTATTCATAAATTAGTGAATATACCTACCTCTAACTATCCTTTATTATAGACAGTGGGCAACTATATGTATCACTTGAAGTTTTTCCACTGGGAGAAATTTCATTTAATAGTGTCATTCAGAGAGCACCCATGAGGAATTATAATACTGTAGCTGTCCATTTTTGAGTGGCACCAGTATATGAAAATTATACATATCTTTAATATCTGCCTGAGTTCAATCTCTTGCAGACCATTTTCATTTACTATACAATGGTGAGCAAAAGTAGGATTACAATTGTCTGTATGGAAAAAGACATGCAGGTTATGATTATTACAATAGCTTTATTAACTCAGAAGAATGTCACAATGGCACAGTGCACTTAGGTACAATCTTGTAAGTGCTCAAGCTGCTGGCCTTCATTATTTACACATTCTTGCAGTCTGAAAATCAATAAACAAACCTGAATCTCAGTGACCGGCTTGGGTTAAACCCACTGGCTCCTGAGGTGATTGAATTTAAGCCTACTTTTGCCCACCCTTGTGTAATACTGCTAAGCATCCCCAAATTTATGGATAAGTGTGTCACACAACACCCAGCATATGATGGAAAGCTCAAGCTACATGGCAACTTGATATTCTATGGCTGGGAATTCAATCCCTTTCAAGTCTTAGTGTTAATCCAATAGATCTTTTTCAAAACAGCATAGATTTTTTTCCCAAAATCTTAATGCTCTAAGCTATGATTCTCCTATGAGTTTTGCCCAGAGATTATATACAGCACCTTCATTTGCCATAAATATTTCAAATATCTTTATATCTATTAATCCCTTAGATTCAAAGTGTGGTATTTAATATAGCTTGAAGTTGCTGCAGATAAATTCTTATTTTCAGACTGTGATTTCAGCTTGAAGTTAAAGTGCTTGGCCATGTTATTTTATTTCTGTACATACTCAAGAACATGCAAAAGGATCCATCGTACACCATAATCCTTACAGATATCATTTCTGCAAAAATAGTCATACCTGGCACATCACCCAAAAACAAACAAAAAATAGCATTTTAGTGTCTTTATTTTATCCTGATAGGTAAAATCTTTACTGTTAAACTAAAAGTTGAATCCTTGATGTAATACCAACTATATATATATTGTTTTTTAAGTACAGTTGTCTCCATTTTTACCTCAACACACCCCCCTGCCACACATATCCCCATCTCCATCCCTCTAACCCACCCACCCCCTTTGGCTTTGTCCATGTGTCCTTCATACATGTTCCTTGATACTCCCCTCTATTCTCCCCTATTATCCCTCTCCACATTCCTTTCTGGTTACTGTCAGATTGTTCTTTATTTCAATGTCTCTGGTTCTATTTTGCTTACTTGTTTTGTTGATAAAGTTCCACTTATCACATGGTACTTTTCTTTCACCACCTTTCTTATTTCACTTAGCATAATGCTCTCCAGATCCATCCATGCTGTTGCAAAGAAAGGAGTTCCCTTTTTCTTTCTGCTGCATAGTATTCCATTGTATAAATGTACCACAGTTTTTTGATCCACTTATTTACTGATGGCCACTTAGGTTGCTTCCAGCATTTGGCTATTGTGAATTGTGCTGCTATGAACATTAAGGTGCATAAGTTCTTTTGAATTGGTGTTTCAGGATTCTTAGGGTATAATACCAACAGTGGCATTGCTGGGTCAAAAGGCAGCTCCAATTTTAGTTTTCTGAGGAAATTCTGTACTGTTTTCCATATTGGCTTTGCCAATCAGTATTTCCACCAACATTGCACAAGCTTCCCTTTTCTCCACGACTTCACCAGCACTTGTTGTTTATTGATTTGTTTATGATGGCCATTCTCACCAGTGTGAAACGATATTTCATTGTGGTTTTAATTTCCATCTCTCTGATGGCTAATGATGCTGACCATCTTTTCATATGTCTCTGGGTATTCTGTGTGTCCTCCTTGGAAAAATTTCTGTTCAACTCCTTTGCCCTTTTTTTTTAAATTCAGTTGTCTGTCTTCCTGGAGTGGAGTTGTATGAGTTCTTTATATATAATTTTGGAGATCAAACCCTTTTCTGAGGTATTATTTGCAAGTACGTTTCCCATATGGTTGGTTCCCTTTTCATTTTGCTGATGTTTTCTTTAGCCCTGGAGAAGCTTATTATGTTGGTGAAGTCCCATTTGTTTATACCTTCCTTTATATCTCTTGCTCTAGGGGTTGTATCAGTGAAAATATTGCTGCATAGAATATCTGAGATTTTCTTGCCCATATTCTACTCTAGGACTTTTATGGTGTCATGGCTTCTATTAAAATCTTTTATCTATCTTGAATTTATTTTTGTATATTCTGTAATTTGGTAATTGATTTTCTTTTCTTTTCTTTTCTTTTCTTTTTTTTGCATGTAGCTGTCCAGCTCTCACAAAGCCATTTGTTGATGAGGCCATTTTTACTCCATTTTATGTTTCTGCTCCCTTTGTCAAATATTAATTGACCATAAAGATTTAGGTGTACTTCTGGGCTCTCTGTTCTGTTCCATTAGTCTGTATGTTTGTTCCTGTGCCAGTATCATACTCTTTTGATTACAATGGGCTTGTACTATAGTTTGATATCAGGTATTGTGATCCTTCCTAGTTTGTTCTTCTTTCTCAAAATTGCCATGGCTATTTGGAGACAATTATGGTCCCATATAAATTTTTGAGATATTTGTTCTATATATGTGAAATATGTCATTGGTATTTTAATAGGGATGGCATTGAATCTATAAATTAATTTGGGTAACATGGACATTTTGATGATGTTGATACTTCTGGATTAGAAAAATCAACATCATCAAAATGGAAGAACATGGCATACACTTCCATTTATTTGTGTCTTCCTTAATTTCTTTCTTCAGTGTTGTGTAGTTTTATGAGTAAAGGTCTTTCACCTCCTTGGTTCAGTTTATTCCAAGGTACTTTTATTTTTCTTGTTGCTATAGCAAATGGGATTTTTTAAATTTCTTATTCTGATCTTTCATTGTTACTGTATAACAATGCCTTTGATTCATGAATACTGACTTTGAACCCTGCTGTTTTTCCAAATTCACTTATTAGGTTGAATAGTTTTTTGGTGGAGTCTATAGGGTTTCCTATGTACACTATCATGTCATCTGCAAAGAGTGACAGTTTCACTTCCTCCTTTCCAATTTGGATGCCTTTTATTTCTCTTGTCTGATTGCTGCGGCTAGAACTTCCAATACTATATTGAATAGAAGTGGTGAAAGCACTCATCCTTATCTTGTTCCTGCTCTTATTGAGAAAGCTTTAGGTTTTTGCCTGTTGAGTATGATGTTTGCTGTGGACCTCTCATATATGGCCTTTACCATGTTGAGGAATGCTCCCTCTACTCCCACTTTGCTGAGTGTTTTTATCAGAAGAACCATAAATGGGTGCTGTACCTTATCAAATGCTGTTTCTGCATCTACTGATATGATCATGTGACTTTTGTCTTTCGTTTTTTTCCTGTGATGTATTATGTTTATTGATTTGTGAATGTTATACCATCCTTGAATCCCGGGGATAAATCCCACTTGATCATATTGTATGAACTTTTTAATGTATTGCTGAGTGTGTTTTGCTGATATTTTGTTGAGGATTTTAGCATCTATGTTCATCAGCAATATTGGCCTATAGTTTTCTTTCTTTGTTGTATCTTTATCTGGTTTTGTAATTAGGATGATGCTGACTTTGTAAGAAGAGTTTGGGAGTCTTCCATCTTCTTGGATTTTTTGGAATGTTCTGAGAAGGATAGAGGTTAGCTCTTCCTTAAATGCTTTGTAGAATTCTCCTGTGAAACCATCTGGTCTAGAGCTTTTGTGTGCCGGGAGCTTTTTGATTGCTGCTTCAATTTCATCTGCTGTTATTGGTCTATTCAGACTTTCTTTCTGTTTCTTCTTCATTGAGTTTTGGGAAATTATATTTCTCTAGAAATTTGTCCATTTCACCATGGTTTTAAAATTTCTTGGAATATAGTTTTTAGTAGTAATTTCTTACAATCCTTTGTATCTCTGTGTTATCAGTTGTAAACTCTCCTCCTTCATTTCTGATTTTGTTTGGGTCCTCTCTCTTTTTTCTTGTTGAGTGTGCTTAAAGGCTTGTCAATTGTTCCTTGTCGATTTTGTTTATCTTTTCAAAGAACCAGCTCCTGGATTAACTGATCCTTTGAATTATTGTTTTAGTCTCTATGTTGTTTAATTTTTCTCTGATCTCGGTTATTTCCTTTCTTCTCCTTGCTCTGGGCTGTCCTTGTTTTTGTTCCTCGAGTTCTTGTAGATGTAGGTTTAGGTTGTTTATTTGAAATGTTTCTATCTTTTTTGGCAGGCTTGTATGGCTATGAACTTCCCTCTCAGGACTGCCTTTGCTGTGTTCCATAAGTTTTGGAGTGTATTATGTTCATTTTCATTTGTTCCCAGAAACCTTTTGATTTCTTCCTTAATTTCATTCTTGACCCATTCATTGTTTAATAGCAGGCTATTTAATCTCCATGATTTTGAGTGTTTTGTTTTTTTTTCCCCTTGGGGTTGGTTTCTAGCTTCAGTCCCTTGTGGTTGGAAAAAATGGATGATATGATTTCAATTTTCTTGACTTTGTTGAAGCTTGTTTTGTGTCTTATTCATGATCTGTTTTTGAAAATTATTCATGTGCATTGGAAAAGGGTGTGTATTTTGCTTCTTTGGGATGAAAGGTTCTGCATATATCAGTTAAGTCCTTTTGATCTAGTATATAGCTCAGTCCCACACTATCCTTATTGATATTTTGTTTGCAAGATCTATGCATTGTTGACAGTGGGGTGTTAAAATTCCCTAGTATAAGTGTGTTGCTGTCTACATTTTTCTTGAAGTCCTCCAAGATGTTCCTTATATATTTGGGTGCTCCTATGTTGGATGCACATAAGTTTAAAATATTTATGTGTTCATGATGGATATTTCCTTTGAGCATTATGAAGCGTCTTTCTGTGTCTTTTTTTTTTTATGGTCTTTGTTTTAAAGTGTATTTTGACTGATATAAGTATTACTACTCCCCTGTTTTCATGTCCACTTGTGTGGAATGTTATTTTCCAATCCTTTACTTTTGGTCTGTGTAGGTCTTTGGTTCTGGGGTGGGTCTTTTGTAGGAAACATATTTTTAGTGCCATGTTTTCCTTTTCATTCAGCTACCCTATGACTTTTGGCTGGAGCATTTAATCCATTTACATTTAAGGTTATTATTGATAGGTACTTATTCACTTCCATTTGTTACCTGCCCCCCCTTTATATGTTCCCTTTGTATCTGTGTTCTACTCTCTCTCACTCTTTTTATTTATCTCCTTAAAGCAGTTTCTTTAGCATATCTTGCAGTGATGGTATGGAGGAGGTGTATTTTTTTAGCTTTCTTTTGTCTAGGAAACTCTATATTTCACTTTCCATTTTAAATGTGAACCATGCTGGGTAGAGTAGTCTTGGCTGCAGGCCTTTGCTTTCATTCCTTGGAATATTTCTTGCCATATTTCTGACTTACAGTGTTCTCTTGAGAAGTCAGCTGTTAGCTTTATTGGAGCTCTCTTGTATGCTACTTCCTCTTTATCCCTGGAGCCTTCAAGATTCTCTCTTTGTCTTTGAATTTTGCCATTTTAATGATAATGTGTCTTGTAGTGGGTCTCTTTGGGTTCACCTTGATTGGGACCCTCTGTGCTTCCTGGACTTATGTGACATTTTCTCTCATCACTTAAGGAAGTTTTCCATTAATATTTTTTCAAACATGTTTTTTCTCCCTTGTTTCTCTTCTTCTCCTCCTGGTATCCCTATTATATGGATATTATTATGTTTCATGTTGTCCCGCAGTTCCCTTAACCATTCTTTGTTCTTTTTGAGTCTTTTTTTCCTTTTGTTGCTCTTTCTAGGAGTTTCATTCTACCTTGTCCTCTAGCTTGCTAATTCAGTTTTCTGCTTCATTAAGCCTGCTTTTGATTCCTTCTAATGTGTTCTTCAATTCCAATATTGTGTCTTCATTTCCTCCTGACTCGTTAATAGTTTCTATGTCCTTTTTCATGCTCATGTAGTTCTTAGTAAGTTCCTTGTAGCTTCCCTATAGTTTTTGGTAATTCTCACTGAGCTCATTGAGCTTCCTCATAACCATTGTTCGGAAATCAATATCTCACAGTTTACTTGCCTCTATTCCATTTAGCACTCTTTCTGAGGATTCCTCCTTTTCTTCTGATTGGGGGGTCTTTCTTTGTTTTCCCATTTTGGGGGAGATTCTTCTTGTTCACTTCTGCTTCTTAAATTGATCTGTTTTGACTCCCTCTCTTTGTGGTGTGTATTTCTGTAAAAGGAATACAATGATTCACTGGTGCAGTTTCCTTGATCTCCTGAACTTGAAACTTAGGGGATGCACTTTATGCCATTTATGTTTGCTCTCTGAATGTAATTGGGTTTTGATTATTGTTGAGTCATTCTTTGGTAAGTCCTTCCCTCAAGCTGGTTGACTGAGTGTCACTCCAATCATGATGTTTTGATTGCTGTTGTGCAGGTGCTTCCAGAACAAAACCACAAAGCCCAGGAAACAAACTCAGACCCACAAAAATAACTCCCTTCTGCTGGAAATCCCATCAAATAAACCATGTTAATAAGGGTGTAAAGAGATTAAGACTATTATAAGAAAGGAAAGTGAATATGAGATGACCTACTGAAAGAAAAGTTATTTTAAGATGGTAGAGGGAGGACTAGGGAATCTAGTAAAAGCTGGGAATCAGACCAAAGCAAAGAGAGGGAGTAAAATTTTCATCATGAACGGAAAAGGGAATGAAGAAGGTGGAATGGAGTTAGAAGGGGAGCATATAGTATTAGTTTTAAACATAAATTTTAAAAAAACAAAGTGAGAGATAGAAAGAAAAGGGAAAAAAGTAGATAAGTAAAAAATTTAGGAACCAAATTGCAGAGAAAACACCACCACAGCACTAACAACAACAAATGAGCTAAATTAATATAGGTGGGATGGAAATAAGAGGGAGAAAAAAAGAAAGGAAAGCTTAAGAAATGTCTAGAGTAAAATGAAGTGATTTAGAGATGATGGAGGGAGCGGGAATAGTTAGAGTGAGGAATGAAAACCAGGCTAAGACAGGGAAAAGTTAAAATTTGAGACAGACAGAAGGAGAAAGAAGAAAATAAAGGGCAAAGTGAAAGAGGGGAAAAAAGAAAGAAACAGGTCAAGAGAGGGCAAAATTAAAGTTTGAAATGTAAAAAAGAGTAGAGGGGGGAATAGTAAAATTTGAGATTTGAAATACAAAATTAGTGAAGATCTTGATATAAAATTGAAAAAAACGCAACAACTACCCTATCCGTAGCCAATGAGAGAGAAGGTGTAGGTATTTAAAGAGTGGGACAAAGAATGTGAGATGCCCATTAACAAGTAAATTTGTTTTGAGAGGATGGACAGGAGAGACATACTAAGAGTGCAGAATGAAAACAAGTTGTAGCAAGAGAGAAGACAAAATTTAAAATTTAAATAAATAAATAAAAGTGTGTAAAAGTGTTATAAAATAGCCCTGACTGGCGTAGCTCAGTGGATTGAGCGCGGGCTGCGAACCAAGCATCGCAGGTTTGATTCCCAGTCAGGGCACATGCCTAGGTTGCAGGCCATGTCCCCCAACAACCGCACATTGATGTTTCTCTCTCTCTCTCTCCCTCTCCCTTCCCTCTCCAAAAATAAATAAAATCTTTATTAAAAAAAGTGTTATAAAATAAATAAAATTATTTATATTATGCAAAAAAATAAAATGAAATAAAAACAATTGTCATTGAGAAAATAAGAGGAAAGAAGGTAAAATGAGGTAAGTGAAGGGAGGGGCAAAATATGTGAGTTGAAATAAACTACAATATAAAATCTAGTGACTTAATATGCACAAATTGAAGGACAAGAAATGAATGTTAAAAAGCTATGCAGGAGAGAAAAATATCACAATTGTGGAGAAGATCACAGTGGATTTTGTCTCAGTAGCATCTAGTATTTGCCACTGCTTTTTTTTCCTGGGTCTACCTCTGGTGATGTCAGATGGTACCTCAGCCTGGCCTCAGGTAGCCTGTTGGAGGCTACCAGGACTCTACTGTCTGTGGCTGACTCCTTCAGTTGTTAATCTAGTCACTCTGACTGTGCTCAGCAGTCAGGCTTAAGCACCACAGGATGGGGCAGAGTCCTTCCTGGGGTCTGAGCTATTGTTTTCTCTCAGGCTGCTGCCAGTCAGAGGGGAATGGACTGGTTGAGCGCGGTGTCTGCTGTGATATGGTGGATGATTCAGCCCTGGAATCTTGGCAGCTCTGCTTACAGTTCTCTCCCCAACACCTCTCTCCCCAGACTATCCTCAAGTGTCCCTAGTCCACTCTGCCCTCCAACCTCTTTGCTGGAGCCCAGGGTAAGTGGCTGCAAATGAAAATTTATGTGCTGGCCCTATGAAGGGTTCTTTCTGTCCCTACCCATCAGTCTCTGACAGAGAGCAACCCTGATGCTTTTCTCAGCCGGATGTCATCTGTGTACTTTTGGGGCTCTGGTACTCTAGGCTGGGGATCCAGATTAGGATTTAGACCCCCCACTTCTAAAGGGGATCCAACCACCCACTTAAACATCCTTCCAGTACTTCAGCTACTGCCTATGGGCCCCAGCCAGCCCTCTCGTGTCTCAACTGCACTCCTTATCAGTCATGTTGTGCTGAAGCAGATTCTTCTGTCTGTCCCTGCTTATAGGAGTTCTCTCTTGCTATTATTCAGTTGTTTGTTCCTGGTGATTTCTCCACAACTTAGCTGTGATTCCAGATCAGTCCTGGGAGGAGGTTAGTGTAACTGACACTCACTCCTCCATCACCTTGGATCTCTCCTACTGGGAATCTCTTAATAACTGTTTTTGGTATATAAAATAAATGCTTTTCACAATAATCATTAATTGTTGCAGCATTTTATTTTGGCAGTATCATTTTTTCCTTAGATATAGAATTTCCCTGTGAAAGTATCAGGACCTGGTGCATTCTTTTTGAAGGGATATTAATTATTAATTCACTTTCTTTGAATATAACTATTCAGGTCATCTTTCTCCTTCTGCAAGTTTTGATAGGTTGTGCCTTTGAAGGAATTAGCCCATTTCATCTTAAGTATCAAATTCATGGGCATAGACTTCTTTTATATTTCTTTTAATGTCCATGGGATTAATAGTAATTGTCTCTACTTCTTTTCTGACAGTAGTAACTTATGTTTTCTCTCCTTGGTTAACCTGTCTAGAGGTTAATCAATTTTAAAGATTTTTCTTAAAGAACCAACTTTCGCTTTTCTTGATTTTCTCTATTAATTTCCTGTTATCGATTTCATTGATTTCTGCTCCATTTTTTACCATTTCTTATCTTCTGTTTGCTTTGGCTTTATATTGTACTTCTTTCTCTAACTTCTTCAGGTGGAAGCTAAGATTATTAATTTTATATCTTTCTTCTTTGCTAACATGTGCATTCAATGCAATAAATTCTTTCTAAGCACTGCTGCTGTTGCGGCCTACAAATTTTGATAATTTTCATTCTGAACTAAAATATTTTCAAAGTGTTTTTTTTCTTTTGAGCCATATGTCATTTTACAATGTGTTGTTTAATTAATCTTTAAATATTTTGGGATTTTATAGCTCTCCTGTTAAAATTCTAGTTTAAGCTCTTTGTGATTTGAGAACATGATTTATATGATTTCTATCCTTTTAAACTTGTTTAGGTCTGTTTTATGACCCAGAATGTGGTCTATCTTGGTGAATATTCCATGTGAACTTGAGGAAAAAGTATATTCTGCTGTTGTGGGGTGAAGTATTTTATAAATGCCAGTTAGAGGTAATTAATTGACAATACTGTTCATTTTAACATCCTCACTGAGTTCTGCTTGCTGAATCTGTCTAGTACTGACAGAAGGGAGTCCATTCTTCTTCTTATGACACTATCCACCCTGCTTCAGCATGACCTCATCTGAACTGATCACATCTGCAATGATCCTATTTCCAAATGCAGTCACATTGTTAGGATATGGAGTGAGAACCTCAATATAGCTTTCTTTAAAAAAATTGGGGGGCTACAATTCAACCTACAAAAGCATAATTCACAAGCTATCCCCACTTAGTGGGTGGTGGGTCATGGAGTGCAATGTGTTAAAGCAGAGGCCTAACTCTAGAGAGAACAGCTTCAAATCCCATCCTTCTTACCAGCCGTGAGACCCTGGACTGGTACAAACCTCTTCCTTTGCCAAAGTGGGGACAAACATGAGTACCAACCAGGTCATTACAAAAATGAAACAACCTGTAAAGTGCCCAGTATGGTGCATGATACAGGGTCCATAGGTGTTTAAATGAACTGTACCAAGCAGCCCAGTGGGAACGAGTGAATGATCAGCTGTTGGATACAGACTCCACTGTACTGTGAGGACACATCTGCTGAGCCAGCTTTCATAGCGCCAAATGCCCAAACACCCCATAAGGAGAAGGGTGACTTTGAAATCTACCATCTTGTCAAAGGAACTGTTTTCCTTTGAATGTTTTTCCCTTACACATGGAGGAAATTGCACTCCAAGACTGAGTGGACTGTGGTGAGGTGAAGACTTGGGGTGGGAAGTTAGCAGTGCATTCCAGGCTGCAGAGCCCCTCAGACTCCACATCAGTGTGGCGGGACTGTGGAGTGAGGAGAGTGAGGAGCAAGGCTGCTGCAGAAGCAACAACCAGGTCAAGAACCTCACCTGCCTGTTGAGGAGTTTGGACCTTGCTGAGTGAATGCACAGAGGCTCTGAAAGGTATTCAGTAGAGGGATAAAGGAGCAATACTAGAGGCCAACCCACTAGGAACTGCAGTAATCACTGCAGTGAACCCCGCAAGACGTAGCTTGCGGTGGCTCTGACCTATGGTAGTGGTAGTGGGGTGAGATCCAGCAAGTGACATTGGCAGGACTTGCCCAGTGCTGGATGCCCCGAGGGGTCAGCTGCTCTGTCCTGAGGGGGAAGCACTCAGCCTGAGATTTGTGGCATGTAATAAACACCAGCAAAGCCCCCTGCCCCCACAGCAGCCCCCCAATAAGAATACGGCTCTGTCTGTAGTCCAATGACCCCCACACTTCCTGGTAGAGGATATGTGGTGGGACAATGTTTCCTGGTGAATGCCCCTGACTTCTGGCTGGTGGCAGAAACAAGGAGATTCCAGCAGAACAGTGACAACCCTGGTTCTTGGGGGAGGATACGGGGCATCATATCATTATCTGTTTGGACATCTTCCTTTGTCACTGGGCAGCCAGAGCCTGTGGCTGAGCTGATGTCTCTATTCACTGCCAAAGGTGATACCTACTTCAGTTCTTAAATGCAGGTGTGATGGGCCCATAGTTTCTTCATTTTTTTCTGTGGCTTAATTTTTGTTTTGAGGACAGTTAGTCTTATGTAACTGAGAAGTCTTAGCTTCTCTCCCCAGGAACACACAAGTGTGGCAGGTATGGCTTTGTAGAGTGTTGGGCAGGGTCAGGCATAAGCCTCAGGGGCTTCTTTGGTCCACTCCAATTAACATTCAACAACCCTGAGAAACCCTAGCAGGCTGGGGCCTGAGTCTTCAGCTCAGCAGGTTGTGCTAACCCATCCACAGCCTTCTCTGTTTAGATATTGCCCTGCTTGCTCCCCACTCACAAGCTCAGGATTATTCCATGTTTCCTGATGTAGAACCCAACCCTGCTTTCTCGCCAACCCCAGGACTGACTGGATGAGGTCTTTATAGTTTCCCACCACCACTAGGTGTGCAGGGGTCAGCCCAGAGCTCCCATACCAGGCTGAACCCCTGGATTCTCTGGGAAGCTCAATGCAACATCCCACACTCCACCAGGGCAGGAGCAGCAGCCTGGCCCTTCTGGGTTTCTGGTGACCATGTAGTAGTGCCTCAGGCTCTCTCATCCTCTCCCCACAGCTCCTTCACTGTGAGGCTGTGAGAGGCCAGCACAGAGCCCCTTCTCAATGACTTGTCAGTGTTTTGGAATTTCTGTAAGTGATCCATTATAATGATGACATGTAGGAGGAAGGCAGGACAATGAAGAGCTGGTGGAGTAATGGATGGGGTACCAGGGCCCTGAGATGGGTTGGAATGGAGCACTGGGGCTAATGTAGGCAGTAGCATCAGAAGAAACAGACATGAGAGAGGAACTGTGACAGGACAGGTGCTGTGGTGGCTTCATGTGGTTCAGGCTTTCTGGGGCATTTGCTTGGGGACACAGCAGCACCTAGAGAAGACAAGGTGTCACTGGATTTGTGAGGTGAGTACACTAAGACTCCAGTCCCCCAGGTCCCTTAGCCCCAATTGTTGGGCTCATGGAGTCCTAGGAAAATTCATTTGGTCCCATGTGGGAGGGTGTGGATTTGCTCCTTTCCATGTCAGGTTTCCTGAGGCTGGGGTCCAGTGCTAGGAAATTTCCACCATTGTCCTGGGAAGTCTCAAGGTCTTTCTGGAGAGACAGAGAGCAGGGGACATTACTGTATGAGTGACAAGTGACTGTACAAAGGGGCTTCCTCCTTAACTGTGGTCACTGGTCCTTCTCCTGGACCAGGGAAGGGAACTGGGGAGGACAGGGACAGGCTTGGGGCCTGTGCCCAGCTCACTATGTCCTAGCACAGCCATGGAAGGGCTCAGCTCTCCTGGCTCTTGCTTCTGGAGAAACACTCCAGAAGGCTGTCCCTGTTCATTCCAGGAGATTCCTGAGCTCAGCCATCTTCCAGGCACCCAAGCTCAGGGACCAGCTGAGCCCCTTGACCCTCCTATGGAGGGCTACTGGGAGAGGGTGGATGTGTTCAGGAAAGAAAGGCCATTCCAGAGTACCAGCCAGCCCAGCTCTTATGCAGCCTCCCTGGGCAGCAAGTGGGCCTGGATGCAGCCCCAGCCCAGTTGACTCAGGCTGTAGAAAGGATGGGTTCTGGTTCTGGCCCAGGCAATGCCTTCAACAGTCTCCATCAAGACCTCGGTTTGTTTATCCCTACAGTGCACACAGCTGTGCTGCAGGTGGGCCCTCCAGGTCACTCTCTCTAGAATTCTCTGCTCTTGAGGTCACAGAGACACACCCTGAGGTAACAGAGGTAGACATCTGAGATTGTAAACACCACACTTGGGTCAGACTACCACTCTCTGCATTGGCAGAGATGAAGAAGAAACGTGTCTCTTTTGCTCCCGGCCGCAGACCACGCTCTCGCACTTCTCGTTCCTCTGCCTCTTCCCTTACACCTGTTTCCCTCTCCTCCTGCCCTCCACAGGCCCCCACTTATTGGCATCTGCCTGTCCCTCCCACACCCCCCCAACTTGACCAAACCAATATCCCATATCTCATCATTGGACCTGCTCCTCTCTTGCCAGCCCACAAGGCCAGCAGCCTTCACAGGTCCTCTTGCATCTTGCTTACCCTCTGCCCTGTCAATCCCCATTGCTCTGTTACCCTCCCCCTTGCCCAAATGGTCACCCACACTGCTAGTTCGTGTCCTTTCCTCCTGAATCCCCCTCCTGGTCCTTTTGGGCCTCTGGCCTCTGCACAGTGAGTTCACAGGCCTTTCCTCGCCTCTTGCCAGGTCACCACTTCCTGCCATCTCCCCTGCTTTGGGCCATCCTACCAACTTCCCCAGAGACCACGAGTCAAGATTCAAGTATCAGACTTCTGCTGGGTACAAGGAGCAGATTACAGTGAGAAGCAGACATAGGTAATCCTAGTGGGACCCCCAGAAATCCAGGAAGCTCCCTGTTCCCTGCTGTCTCCCCAGTGAGTTCTCAGGAATGTGGGTGTCTAACACCTGTCACTGGCTAGATGCCCCTCCTGGGCATTGGTGGAGGAGTGATGATGCCCTGTGCCTGGTATATACCCCACTCCCAAAACCAGCCTCCCTGGGAGAGAGTGACTAGGGTCTTTCTGGCAGAACAAGGATTGTCTGGGTTGGGGGTGGAGGAGGGAACTGTGGCAGTGGGGAGAGAGGTGAAGCCTGCTGTAAGGTATTGGGACCTGGAGGCTGGGGGAGTTTGGGGACCCTACTAGGACAAAGCACCCTGTTAACTCTGGTCCTGGGCACTCAGAGGGCAATTGCTAAGCTCTGCAGTGGAGCTGGCCCTCAGCTTTGCTGGGTCAGGGCCATGTTCCTGCAGCCTCTCTGGGGGCAGCTGTGTACCTCTGGGGGTGCAGGAGAATGTTGCACGTGGAGGTGAAGGATGTCTGGAGGGCCCCTCTGAGACCTCAGGGGATTTCCAAACCATTCTTCCCTCCCTTCCCTGAAGGACCCAGGACAGCCAGAGCTACTGCCGTTTCCCTTCTCTGACACGAGCGAAGACAGCCCTGACTGGCTGGAACTTGAGGAACTCACATTCCAACTCTTCTGTCGGCCCAGCTGACCCAAACAGCTTGAGAGTGGATGGCCAGCAATTGACAGTTTTCCCCCGTGGCTCTAAGAAGGTGAGTCTAGGTAGTACTGACTGAGTGTGGGGTAGGGGACCACTGGACACTTAGAAACCACACAGGCTGTCTGCCCCCCAAAGGAGGCCCACCTGGGCTGGCTGTCCTGAGCATAGCTTGCTATGCTCAAGGCCCAGAATGATGCTTGCTTTTGGCTCCTGTAGCCTCCTCAGTTTTGATCACTATGTTCAGGCCTGGAGTCATGCACTGAACACATGTCCTGCAACTGGCACCCCCTCACCAGGAAACACAGCATTTGTAGGTCAAGGGAGCCGGACCCCTCCTGCCCGTGGCCTCCAGTTTGCAAAGGATCATCAGGTGAATGCAGCCTGCCAGGACACCAACCTTGAGCTTTGCTTTCTAATGCCAAGAGCAGATGGGGAGCCAGGCAGAGAGCTTGAGGACCTCCTCCATAGGATCCTTCCTGAGCAGTTAGCCCCCTTCCCCTGTCTGTCCATTTGCTAGGGGGGTTGGGAGGATAAGTCACAAGAAGTGGAGCCTCTGTTCCAGGTCCAGGCACAGGCCAAAATCCAAGTAAGAACCCACTGTCAGAGATTCCAGTGTCTCCAGACCCAGCATGGCAGGACTGGAGCACAGCAGGACTGGAGCATGGGAGGACTGGATGACTCTGGGGCTGCCTCCCTGCTGCAGCCCCCAGCTCAGTAACTAGGAGACACTGCTATGAATTCCTATTGAACCAGCAGTACGAGGTTCAGACTCCTGAAGCCTGGGAGAGGGAGCCAAGCAGCCTGAAGGACACATACTGTTGTTTCAGGAACACAGAGGTGGACAGCTCCTGTGAACATCTCCCCAGACCACACCCACCTTTTGGGGTTTGGAAACTCCTCTGGGAAATATCTGGAGCTCCAAATAGCCCCACCCCTTAGTCCCCTGCCTTTGGTCCATTACCTGGGACACCAGCATCTCAGACAGGATTGACCAAGGCCAGAGCCATGCCATATCTACACAAGGAATCCATGACCCAGCCACTTGGGGTCTTGTTCCTTAGAGCTCCTCAGCCCTCAATCCAGGGAAAAGGAAAGACTAGTTTTCAGAGACTCAGCCCAGGTCCCAGGGCTACAGGACAATGGAGAAACCTAGGGAAGAAGCTTGTAGGGAGGGTTCATGGTTGGCTAGTCCCCTCTCTCTTCATCTTGCAAACTTGCCCTCTCAAGAGATGCATCGGACTTCCAAGTGGGGAGGTGGAAGCCACGTTGAACAGATTTTCTTAATTCTAAGAAATTAAATGTTCTTGTAAAGAAAATTGATTCCGTCTGAAGCCCATCCTGACAGCTTCACCTCCTCAAGCAGCAGCTCAGAAGGCCCTGGTCTGAGCTTTTACATGACACACCCGACCATCGGTATGAGGATGACTAATCAAATTTCAGAGCATTCACACATCTTGCTCTCTTTGGTACATTTTCTCTATTTTATTTGTTAATCCAACAGCATCTGTGCTGCATAGTTTACAGATCTTGAGAAATTAGCATTAATATCCTTCTAGATGAGGATTGTATCAAGTGATTGTTTGTTTGTTTTTTTTCTGAATGAGCCAGGGCAAGACTTTTTTCAATGGCTTCCATTTTTACCCAGACTCCACAAAACAGGTAGCTGCTAATTATTATATACTATATTTTTATGGAGTGTTAAATCATATGGCCCAAACTAAAACGAGGGCCATCTTATTCAAGGAAACCAATTTAAAACTTTGTTAAATTTGTGTATAATTTGTTCACACGTGTTTTAAAATGTATCAATAAACTTAGGAGACTAGAGAGATGAAAGGAAAACTAGGGCAACATTTTCCGCAAAGGAAATCCAGCTCAGTTTGGACTCAAGAATCGCCACTTCTATCCTTTACATGGAAGCTGAGAGGAATCATCATAAATATTGTCTCCTTGACACATAACCTCCAGCCAGACCACCAATTAGCCCCTGATATTCATCAACACTTATTTTCTGTATGTTTGATTATAACCACTCTAGTGTGTTGGAAGAGGGCAAAGTATACCCTTTCGGTCACAAGCTTGAGATGTCCCATCATCTGCTCTGATGTCACCCTTTGGTCTCATGAAGCCACCTAAAGCTTCAATTCTCTTGTAAAACAGGTGAGCCTGTGTTTCTTTACCAATAAGTTGGCAATCCAGGGGCTCACAGCTGTAAGAGAGGAATCCTGGTGTACACTAAGCATGAAGTGAGCTGAGTGTTTGCAAAACAAAGTAATGATCAAACCAACAACAACAACCAAAAAAAAAAAAACTCAGAAAAATTGATTTTTCCAGCATATAGCCCACTCAGAATGCATTGTTTGAGTAAAAAAAAACAGAGGTGATATTAACTTGGGGGAAGAGAGTAAAATACTTAAAACAAGTGACCTTTAGGACTTATTAAAACTACTCTATGTGTTTGGTGAGGGTGACCTGGCCCAGACTTGGGTCATCCAATCCTCATGAGAAAACCATGTCAGTGAGGGAATCACCCTTCCCAGACCAGCACCACCAGGAAAAACTTCCAGCTAACACCTGTTGTTTAGGGTCTTAGCAGCATAGAGACCAAACATTGAAGCTGGGGACCCCAGTGTCAGAGCCTGAGAGGGGCAAGGGTGAGAATGACCACACCCTATACATGAAAGAGACTTAGAGGAACACTAGTTTCCACAATGGCCAAGAATCAAATCAGAGGCTTTCTCCATCCTTTTGCTTCAAGCCTCCCCACAAACTCCCAGAACGATTAAGTCTCCCTTTGGGGAGGTCCAAAGTAATTTTCTTTATAGCTGGTATATGATTTCAGTTATGGTTAATATTTAGACTTTTCAGCCAAGCAGAGGTCAATAGCATTCATTCAATAATCTAGATTTTCTCTTATGTTAGCCTCACACCATGTAAAGTACCACCAAAATTTGGAAGTGGAGAATTCCACCTGGTGCATCAGGGGAGGCCAAACAGATGAGGGGGTATTTTGGAGGGACCTTCCTTAAAGGAGGGATGGCATTGAGATGGAAGAGGATGAAGCAGGGAGGTAAAGGTGTGTCCCACATGCACATATGGACGGCTGAGCCTGGAAACCAAAGGTGAGTGTCCCAGAGAAGAATGGACTTCTGGGATAAAACTAAATCTGAATGTATCCAAAATTTTATGTCAAAAGTCTACCTGCCAAATTTCAGAAGTCTGAGGTTTTAGAGCAGAGATCATTATTTCTTGGCCCTGTTAATTGTGAGATTTCTTCCATAGTTACTCTGCCAAACATAAGCCTGAGCAAGATCTTTACTGAGGCCTGAGGATGTTTTTCTCTGAGATAGGAGCAGAAGGTTCTGGGGGCACCAGGGCTACTCAGCACCATCACATTTATCCTCCCCCCAAAAAGCATCCCAGTTTGAACAATGCATTATAACTGTCACTCTAATTAACATTATTTTATCTTTATAACTGTAGTAAAATTTACCATTTTAACAGGGTGTATGGTTTGATGACATTAAATATATTTTCATTGTTGTGCCACTGTCACTACCATCTGTCTCCAGAACTCTCTTCATCTTACAAAACTGAAACTCTGTGCTCACTGGGTGTCAACACCCTACCCCACCTCCAGCTTCTGGCAACCAGCACTCTAGTCCCTGTCTCTGGCTACTCTAGGTCTCACGTATCTGTGATCAGTCACATAGTGTTTGTCTTTTTCTTACTGGCTTATTTCATTTAACATAATGTTTTTTCAGATTCATTCATATTATAGCCTGTGTCAGTTTCCTTCCCTTCTAAGGCTGGGTAATATTTTATTGTATATATGTATAAATTCCATGTTGTTTATCCACCCATCTGTATACGGACACTCAGCTGTTCTCAGCTGTTGGCTATTGTGAACATGTCTCTGCTTTCAATTCTTTTCAGTTCAGGAAGTGGATTTGCTGTGTCATGTGGTAATTCTCTCTTTAATTCTTTGAGGAACTTCCATACTGTCTCTGTTAGTGGCTACGGCATTTCACGTTCCCATCAGAAGAACATAAGAGTTCCAATTTCTCCACATGCTTCCAATACTTGCTTTAAAAAATAATAATAGTCATCTTCATGGGTGTGAAGTGGAATCTCACTGTGGTTCCGACTGCATTTCCCTAATGAGTATGATGCTGAACATCTTTTCAAGTATTTGTCCATTTGTATCTCTTTGGAGAAATGCCTATTAAAGTCCTTTGCCTGTTTTTAAATCAGAATGTTTATTTTTATTTTTTTTGTTTTAGGAGTTCTCTGTGTATTCTGGACATTAATCCCTTATCAAATATGTCATGGATTTTTGTTTTACATGATTCTGGAATTTTTGTTCCTTGTAATATTCTGAGTATCAAGTCCCCCAATTGGGCTTTTACTTAAATGACTCAATCTGCATGATTGAATTGTATCACTAAAAATTAGATACCACCTGTGTTGTAGTCTTTCAAATTCAGAGAGGTTCACTCAGGATTTGGGCAGATGAAAGGAAATTCGAGGAGCTATGGGAAGGCCTGATGTGCCATTATTTGCTGGTGGGGCGATCCACGTACACAGCAAGCCAAGTGTTACACAGCAGGAATCCCCAAGTCCCTTATGTGCTAAATGTACACAAAGCTGATAGGGTGCCAAAACATTGTAATACGAAGCAGGAGTCCGAGCATGTGGGCCCACTCAAGGCTATGGAAATACAGTTTATCAGACTCAGTCTGAAGGTTATGGGAACACTGCTTATCTTAATTGTCCAGGCATCTGCGTCAGGGATCCAAATGGAATCCGTTTACACTAAAATCTACCCCTTCAGGCTTCCTCACCATATAATCTATGTGAGGGTGTCTTCTGAGAAGAGAAGGTCCCTTAGCAAAGAGGGCAGAGCCCTGCACCCGTATATCACAACAACTATAGACTACAGCAACTAGCACCCAAAACACAAACACTGCACCCCAAGATGGCAAGGACCCATGCCATTTAGTAGTTAGGGAGACCCACCATTCCTGTAGGGGATCACGTGTCAGGTATTCAATAGCATGGGTCTCAGAAGCTAATGCCAGTAAAGCTTGGCTAACATTGTGATGGATACCTAGAGTGTATACACAACATTCAGCCCCTACTAGGGCACACACCCCACCTTGTGATACAGTGAGCATATCTAAGGCCATAGGAATTTGCAAGGCTACTTTTCTCAGTTGAACACTGCTTCGGTTAAGAGGTCTAAGGAATCATGTGTTGCATTTGATGCAGGAGCAGTGTGCAAAAGCAAAAGCTGTTATCTCAGTCTCAGTGACTATGGAAGCAGCTTGAGGAGAAAAAATAGTTAATGAGTAATACACCAAGGAGCACACTTTACCCAGTGTCCTGCCTTAAATGCCTCCCTATTTTTTGGCTGGAGTACAAGTTTTCCGAACTCCAGGAGGCAAACAGGGCCATCTCCAGGTACAACGGCCAGTCCAATTTCCAGGCAGTTAAGGCCACCCATGTGAGCCACACACCCAGAGGGCCCCAGTAGAAACTGTAATGCATGCAGCAGTCTACACCTCCCAGGCATGCTTTGAAGTCTGAGTCTGACACAGACCTGTTGGTGTCCAGCACACCTGGACTTGTCCTTGGAGGTTTTCAATGCAAAGGGGGGCTGGTTTAACTAGCTCCATGGCCTCAGCAGTGAGCCACCCTGAGCCATGCCGTATGGAGTAGCTGACCAATGGCCTGGGCCTGTCATACCACTGCTTTGCCCCTGAGTAGATGTCAGTCCAGATCACATTCCACAAGGGATGTACACTGTTCCACTGGTGCTGTAACCAAGTCCAATTTGAGACAGAAGCTGGAGAGATGCACCATGGGAGGCTGGTAGACATACTTAAATGGATTTCCATACAGACCCAACACGCTGATTGGTTAGCCACTGAGGCATATATTTTACAATGTTTATTTCTTCTTGATAGATTCTTCCTTTGTGTATTATGAAGTGTCCAGTGTTTCTTTTTATGGCTTTTGTTTTCAAGTCTATTTTGTCTGATGTAAATATAGCTCCTGTACCTTTTCTTTCCTGTCCATTTGCTTGGAATATGTTTTCCAACCCTTCACTCTCAGTCTGTGTAGGTCTTTTTTTCTGAAATGGGTCTCTTGTAGGCAGCATACGTGCAGGTCATGTTTTCTTTTCCATTCAGCTACCTTATGTATTTTGATTGGTGCATTTAATCCATTAACATTTAAGGTTATTATTGACAGTTATTTTATTCATTTCCACCCCCCTTTGTACCTGTGTTCCTCTCTCTCTCACCATTTTCCTTCTTCTTATAGTAGTCCCTTTACATATCTTGCAATGCTGGTTTGGTGGAGGTGTATTCTTTGAGGCTTCTTTTGTCTAGGAAACTCCTTATTTCACCTTCCATTACAATGAAGAGTCTCGCTGGGTAGTCTTTGTTGCAGTTCTTTGCTTTTCATTACTTGGAATATTTCTTGCCATTCTCTCCTGGATTGGAGTGTTTCTGTTGAAAAATTTGCTGCTAGCTTTATAGGAGCCTCTTTGTATGTTACTTCTTGTTTCTCCTTTGCTACTTTTAAGATTCTTTGTCTTTAAAACTTGGCATTTTAATTATGATATGTCTTGGAGTAGGCCTCTTTGGGTTCATCTTGGTTGGAACCCTCTGTGCTTCCTGAATTTGCGTGTTTTTTTTCCTTCTCCAGGTTTGGTCATTATGTTTTCAAACGGGATTTCTATTCCTTGTTCCTTTCCTTCTCTTTCTGGTATTACTATGATTTGAATGTTGTTGTGTTTCATGTTATCTTGGAGTTCCCTTAAACTATCTTCATTTTTTCTTTTTTTCGTGCAGCTGCTCTACTTGGGTGTCTCTTTCCACCTTGACTTACAGCTCACTAATTTGGTCCTCTGCTTCATCCAGCTTGATCGTAATTCCTTCTAGTGTGTTTTTTTTTTTTTATTCCAGAAATAATAATTTTTTTATTTCTTCCTGGTTTTTGTTTATAGTTTCTATTTACTTTTTCATACTGTTATAGTTCTCACTCAGTTCCTTGTAGTTGTCTGTGAGTTCCTTGAGTATCCTTATAACCATTATTTTGAATTCTATATGTGATAGTTTGCTTACCTCCATTTCATTTAGCTCTTTTAGTGGGGAGTCTTCCATTCCCTTTGTTTGCAGGTTCTTTTTTTGTGTCCCCATTTTAGGTGACTCATTTTGTTTATTTCTGTGTTTCTTGATATTTGGCTTTGATAGCTGTCTTTGTAGGGTGAACTGCTATGGTAGGAGTTCTATGGGATTCAGTGATACAGTCTCTTAGATCTCCTTGTCTGAATGCTCTAGAATTACCCTTCTGTTTGTGTTGGTTTTCTTGTCATACTTGGGTTTTTACCTGTTGGTGGTTCCCTTGTTGGTGGGTTCTCTCCTCCAGCAAGTATACTGGTGTTCACAGTTCTCCTCTAATCTTGTATGCTATCTGTGGCAAAGGGAGAGCAAAATGAACTAAGATAGCGGGAGAGTATTGTACAGGATTTAAAGTACCAACAAGCAGAAAACAGATAGAGGGTCCTTTGGAGAAGTACAGCATTAACTGTGATATTTCACCCAACTAGCCACTTTTTATGAAATGTGAAAAAGAAACAGGACTCTTACTAGAGGGGAAAAGGAATGTGAGCTAAATCCAGAAAACAAAATGCTTTTGCAAGGTTAGATGGTGAAATGTAGTGAGAGTAAAGGATAGAAAACAGGTGTAGTGTGCAAAAGAATAGGGTTAATCACAACAGTAATACAGCTCAGGAATATAATGAAATATGCTAAGACCAGGGAGAGGTGCACCTGTTTTTCAATGCCCTCTTCAATTTTGGCCTCCAAAGTTCTGGTGGCCATTCATTCTGTTCCTCAGAAGATCAGCTAGGTGTTCCAGCTGGGTTCAGGAGCAAGTGGGCTCCACTCCCACATACCTCACCGCCATCTTCCCTCCCCAATTTTCTATTTTTGATGAGACCTAAATCAACCTAGGATAATCAAGATATCTTTGGGTTTTTTATTGTTGTTTGAGAACAGTTGTCTCAATTTTCTCCCTACCACCCCCTGCCTCCCACCCTCAAACTCACCCCCTTTGGTTTTGCCCATGGGTCCTTTACACATGTTCCTTGATGGGCCCTTCCCCTATTTTCCCCATTATCCCTCTTTCCCCTCCCCTCTGGTTAATGTCAGTTTGTTATTTATTTCCATGTTTCTGGTTCTATTTTGTTTGCTTGTTTGTTTTGTTGATTAGGTTCTACTTATAGGTGAGATCATATTGTACTTGTAAATTAAATATGGTTATTATAATACTTGTACTTCAAAAGCATGGAGACCTGGAAGCCATTGTATGTATGCAGGACTTTGGGAAAGTTTTTTTTGTTTTTCCTCAGTGAATGTGTAGATACTGTTCTCCACTCTCAGCCACTAAAAAGGCAGAGTGATTGGCTTTACTCTGGACTAACATAGTAAAAACAAACAAATAAATAAAAAAGATAATATTTACTTTCTTTACCCTTTAAATGAAGACAAAGATACTTCCCTTTGACAAGTAGAAATTAGGATACAAGTTGACAGTGAGATGTTGTTGCCAGTTTGAAAACAGATATATCCACTTTCACTCATCTTCTCATTGAAGTGAATACCAACATAAAGAAAATGATTATAGCTCTCTCTGGGCCACTGAGGAAATGGAATCATTAATAGCAAGGCAATGTAGCAGGAGGCTCAACTCTAAATCTTACTCCTAGAATGTACTACAGGAAGGAAAAAAATACTGGAATTAAAAGAAGCATCTTTTCTTCATCTGCTTTTATGGCATTGAAGAAAAAAAGTCAGTGCAGCTTTATTTTACAACAACAACAACAAAAACTTCTTAAATGTCATCCTCTCTGAAATAATATGTTCCTGTGCTGACAGAAGTATTTATTACATGTCTGTCTTTACCCCAGTAATATTTCCTCTTTAGGATACAGATTTTTAAAAAAACCCTTCAAAACTGTTGACCTCTTCTACCTTACTACATCCAAAGCAAGAGGTTATGTTTAATCTATATTATTGCTAACTCTGAGGTAAAAGAACTCCAAAAGCAAGAATTGCCCAAATGACAGATCTTCACTCAATAGCTTCTAGTTGGAATAACTATTAACTCAGAATCACACTGGGAAA
This sequence comes from Tonatia bakeri, assembly GCA_004024845.1. Classification (NCBI taxonomy): domain Eukaryota; kingdom Metazoa; phylum Chordata; class Mammalia; order Chiroptera; family Phyllostomidae; genus Tonatia; species Tonatia bakeri. Next base: position 35,099 of record PVIA01007931.1, read on the forward strand.
GTACAGCTTAATAATGATAAAATTCAGTCACTCCTGCAAATTAATCATCTTTTATGATTATTATTTAGCAACTAATCATAAAACCTCACTACTTAACAAAATATTTGCATTAAAATTCATTTTTCTCCTAAAGTTAAAAAAGTATATTCTGACATTGTTTGTTAAATGTTTCAAATAAGCTAAATTGAACACATCCATTGTTTAGAAAAAATAAAAATGTTGGACAAACTCACATAGAGAAATTAGTATGGCCAAAGGTCAAAGGTCAAGTGGAGTTTTAGTTTATTTGCTCACATAGGATCTAATATAATTTAGAAGCAGAATTTCATATCTGAGAAAAAGAAACAGAACTGAAAGCATAAAGTGTACATTCATTTAGTCTGTAAAAAGATATTTTGGAAAAATATTTTGGTAGAATTGAATCTACCTTAATTTGATTTTGTCAACATAATAAAAAATAGAAAGAAGAAATCACCCTTACAATGTTGACTTTAAATTACATGCTGAGTGTAGAAATATGTGGCCTTAATAATTTTTGTTAATCTCTACCATGGCCCACCCTATTTCTGAACATGACATAAAAAAGTCTTTAGCATCCACCTAGTTCTGAATATCAGCCACATGAATTTCTTTTCTGGGACGATGTATTTTCTCATTCCATAAGGGTGATAATTTCCAGAATCATTCTTATTGTGATATCTATCAAAATGTTCTTCATACTTTTTTCTTCTTAATGGCTCTTTTTTCTCCTCCCTTTTTAAACATATAAAAATTATTATTCCAAGGCTAATGTCACTGGGAATGACAGAGTAGGATACTCTAAAACTGTTCCTTTCCAATAAAGCAATGATTAAGCTGGAAAAAACTTTCAAATCAAACTTTGGAGGATCTGATACTTAATAAAAATTTTAAAAGAACCAAGGGGATTCTAAATATAAAAATGATCTACTGAAATTATGTAAGAAAGTATTATGGCATTTAAACTTACCTGCCCACCACTTTGCATTCTCTAGCTTGGCAGTGAAAATAAAGTGGCAACTTGCATTTCTTATATACCTTGTTGATGCCAGAGGGAATAATATAATCCTTGTTCTCAAAGAATTGTGGTTGTATATTTTGACGTGTCTGGTTGTTCCCTCAGGATCAGCTCGGGTATTTGCATATATTTTACCCACCTCAAGGTTCTTCAGAATTAAAATGTACATCTAGTAGGTGTTTATTAAAAGCATTGAAAGGCTATATACTAGCTCCAAATCCTTAGAGCAAGGGATAAAAGTCAAAGCAAGCAGTAAACAGATCAAAAAGTATGGGGAGGAAAAGGCTAGGGAATGGATACAGATGGAATAAAATCTTAAAAAATTTCTTGCACATACTGGAAAATCTAGAAAGCCATACACATGACCAGGGCTAAATACATGCTCAAAGAACAACCGAGAAGAAATGTTACCTCCAACTAACATGTAGGCCCCATGTGAGTAGGAATTAAAAGATAAGATAGAGTAAATAGCATGGATAACCACAGAAGGAATGACTCAGTACCGAGCTAATTGACAAAGACCAAGAAAGGTTATTGTTGTTTTGACATCAAGAATTTAAGGAAATTGCTATATAGTAACTAGCTAATTGTTATGCTCATAAAAAAAGAAAATTGAGTGGCTACACATGACAAAAATTCAGTCTTTACAAAAATAGTTTAGAAAAGTTATTATACAAATAAACTACAAACTGCAAGTAGAATAAAAGCTCTGGAGAGGAGGAAAAACTGAGTTGGGTTCTAGGGTTATCAAACACAAATATTGAAAGTGATCAGTTTTTATTAAAAATATAAAACATGCAATGAAATAAGAAACTATGATTTGTACACACACGAACAAACACTAATTAATAGAAGCTGTGCTAAAGAGAACCCAGATATTGGATGTTCTAGACAAAGACTTTAAATCAACTGTTTTAAGTATGCTCAACAAAGATAAAAAGATATTGGATGGAAACCAAAGGAAACAAGAAGAATGATGTCTCATCAAATTAGAATGCCAATATAGAGATAGAAAGGGAGAAATTAAGATATACCCCCAAACAAAAGATGGGGGCACATGCTACCACTAGACCTATCCTCGAAGAAATGCTAAAGGAAGACTTTCAGGTTTCACTGAAGAGGCATTAGACAGTAACATGAAGCTATCTGAAGAAATCAAATCTCTGATAAATGGAAATATATAAGTAAATATCAAAGGTAGATTGTTGCATTTTTGTTTATTAACTTTGCTCTTTATACCTACATTGTTTTTAAAAATACATAACATAAATCTATATTACTGGGCAAACAATATGTGAAGGTATAATTTTTATACAGTGCTATATGTCAGTTATATCTCAATAAAACTGAGGAAAAAGAAAAACACTGGAAAATGTTAACATGGCCTTGAATTTATTTTTTAAAAAGTGTGTAACTTGTGACAAAAATAATATAAAGGGAAACATAAAGCTCTAAAGTAGCACAGTTTTGGTACACTATTGGAATAAATGAATTATAATAATCTAATTTCAATCTTATCAATTTAACTTAGATTGTTATAAATTTAGTATGTTAAGTGTAATTTCCATGTTAACTTCAAAAATCTATAGAATATACAAAAGGAAATGAAAAGGGAATCAAATGATTCACTAAAAAATGAACTAAGCACAGAAGAAGGTAATCAAGGAGAAAACATAGAGACAACAAATGAAAAAATTGGCAGAAGTTGTTCCTTATCAATGTTACTTTATTTTTTTTTAAAGATTTTATTTATTTATTTTTAGAGAGGGAAGGGAGGGAGAGAGAGAGAGAGAAACATCAATGTGCGGTTGCTGGGGGACATGGCCTGCAACCTAGGCATGTGCCCTGACTGGGAATCGAACCTGCAATGCCTGGTTCGCAGCCCGCGCTCAATCCACTGAGCTACACCAGCCAGGGCTCAATGTTACTTTAAATGTAAATGATTTAAACTGTTCAACCAAAAGGCAAAGAGTGGCAACATAAATTTTAAAAAATTATCCAACTATATGCGGGCCACAAAAGATTCATTTTAGACATAAAGACAAAAATAGGTTGAAAGTAAAAAACGTATTTCATTCAAATAGTAACCAAAAGAGAACTTAGGTACCTATATTAACATCAGACAGGATAGATATTATGTCAAAACTATTAGAAGGGACAGGCACAAGAACATAAATAATGATAAAAGAGTTTGTCCATCAAGATGATTCAGCAATTATAAACATAAAAAAAGATTATTGATAAAAGGGTCAAGTGATAAAGAAAATGTAACAATTATAAACATGCATCCACCTTACAACAAAAGTATATAAAGAAAATCTAGCCCTGGCTGGTGTAGCTCAGTGGATTGAGCATGAGCTATGAACCAAAGGATCACTGGTTCAATTCCCAGTCAGGGCACATGCCTGGGTTGCAGGCCAGGTTCCCAGTGCGGCCATGTGAGAGGCAACCACACACTGATATGTCTCTCCCTCTCTCCCTTCCTTCCCCTCTCTCTAAAAGTAAATAAATAGAATTAAAAAAAAGAAAAAACTATATATAGCCCCAAAGTATACAACAATAAATTTGACAAAATTTAAGAAAGAAATAAACAGTTTTATCATGATAGTTGAATACTTCAATACACCATTATCAATAAAATATATCTGGACAGAATATCAACAAAAAATAGAGGATTCAAACAATGTAATTGATCAATTATATATACACTATATACACTATACACACATACACACATATATGTATGTATATAAAGAGAATATATATTCTTCTCAGGGTATGTGGAACATTCTCCAGTATATTCAAATGTTCATCTACAAAACAAGTTTTAGTAAGTTTTTAAAACTTAAAATAATACAAACTATTTTCTCTAACCCCAACAAAATAAAACTAAAAATCAATGCCATAAGGAAAACTAGAAAATTTACAAATATATGAAAATTGAACAACATCTGTTAAACATCCAATGGGTCAAAAAATAAATAATAAGGGGAAATAGCAAATACATCGATGAAGGAAAATGAAATCAGAACACCCCAGAGCTTATGGGATGCAGTGAAGGCAGTGCACAGAGAAAAAATTATGGCTACAATGCTTACATTAGAAAAAAAAATTCAAATTAATAACCTAACTTTGCAACTTGACAGTTGTACAGTTCCTCAATACGTTAAGTACATATTATCATATTACCATGCAATTTTCCCCTAGAAATATATCACAAAGAAGTAAAAATGGCTGTTAAAAAAAAACATGTACATAAATGCTCATAGCAGCACTTTTCATAATTGTCAAAAGGCGGAAACAACCTAAATATTCATCAACCACTGACTGGGTAACAAAATGTGGTATATCCATTCAATGTAATATTATTCAGTTATAAAAATGATTGAACTACTAATACATGCTATTATATATATGATTAAAAAAGATTAGTGGTTTTTAGGATCTGGGGAGAGGGAAAAAATTGGAAGGGATTACTAAGCGGATTCTGAGTTTCCTTCTGGAACCAGATAGTGGCAATGGTTCTATAACATTGTGCTTGTAGAAAATGCCACTGAATTATACACTCTAAAATAGTCCAAATGTTAAATTTTATTCATGTCCATTTTACCACATTAAAAAAGGCATCTTTTCTCATTAAAGAGCATCTCTTACATTTTGTAATTTAATTTAGAGAACTATATTTAACTTTGATGAACCTCTCTAATTTCATGACCCTTCTGTAGTTCCAATCATATTCTTTCTAGAATCATCCACAGTTTTCAGGATGGCCCTCTTAAATCTAAGTTCTTTATCTTTAGGTGGCACACAACAACAGGAGAAAATTGTTTAATGATTCATGTTCAGAAACAATTAAATCAATGTCACTTTCTCTAGCTGTGTTACGTTGACTCCTATCTAAATTTTTGCCAAGGCCCAATTTGAGTCTACCTTCATGAAAGAGTTGTTGCTTCTTAATGCAATACTCCCTTCAATTTCATTCTGTTTACACATGGGAAGGAAATGAATTGTGTATGTATAAGGAAATCTTTTTTCCCACGATCTCGGCTAACTGTCATGAATCATTACTTTTTGTTATGTGAATGTGGACTGTTGTAGAATGAATTGGCTCCACCTCACTGACCTCCATAAACTTTTGAAAGAAGGACATGTGAAATATTTTGATGGGATTAACCCAATTTAAAAGGTGTTAAACAATCTTCCCAAATTCTATCCATGTAACCATACTTCAACTCCAAGCTCAAAAAACACCAATTAAGTAAAACAAAAAACACACACCATCAGCAGAGGAAACTCTAAAATCATTTACTTTTTGAGGTAAAAATCTGCTATTTTTGTGTGTATAACACTTATTTCTATTACTATTTCTCAGACTATCAGTCTGAGAGTGCCATCTTAATTTTCCTCACATAACTACCACTCACATTTTCTCAGTCCTTGAGATTCAGGGAGTGTCAGACTGATGTCAAGACAGGAATGGGTATGTGACACAGGCCTGCCAAAGAACACAGCACAAAGATGTGGCTCCAAGTGGGGACCCATAACAGTAGGCCTTTAGTTATATTTACATATAGTTTATTCTGGTGTCAAGAACAGCCAATGAGCCTTGTCATTGCATTACACCCTTTTGGGAGTTTTGTCACAAATTTTTAAAAAGGTCCTTCCACAGTTTTCTACTGGGATTCCTACTCCAGTAAGTTAAGCCCAAAATTATGGATGATTGTTGTCACCTTATAGTAAAACTTTCCAAACTAGAGTAAAACATGATACGGAACATGGCTCGTGGGGTCCATGTTAGTATGGAAGAAAAGAGACATTCACACAGATTACCAAATCCAGTGGAGGAAAAGGGACAGCATGGCTTTTCTCTCAAGGGGAGCAAAAGCCTCAGCCTTTGCTCCAATCAGCTTTTATTGTCTTACTGGGCACAATACAAGAAGGTCCTCATTAACTATGAACAGGCTCGCTTTAGGTGGTTACCCTTTACAGAAAACAAAGGAGCCAATGCAGCTAATCACATCACAGAAGAGGGATATTTGCAAATGAAAAGGCAAAAGTGGTTGAACTGGTTACACTCATCCTTGGAAGGTTTAGCATGGATTTTAGGAAGTTGCTTTGCATTAAATGTCCTCAACTCAGGGTGAGGGAGTTTTAGCAAAAAGCAAGACTCATAGAGCCCTAAGTACATTGCAGGCCTGATTCTCCATGGGAGAACCTATCCATGGGTATGGGTCCTGTGCGTCTCCCAGTGGGAGCTGGACCCACACCATGCAGAACAGTCTACCACAAAACAGAGACAAAAGTTGGAGAGAGGAGTTAGTTGAGAACATGGATCCAGCTAACTTCTCTTCACTTTTGATTTAAGCTAATTTGGGCTGAGTTCCTATCACTTGCAAATGAAAATCCCCTAACGCTCCGAGAATTGTTAAGGTAAACTGAGAACATGGGTCTTCCTAACAGTAGATATGACTCTCCTGAACAGAAGGAAACAGAAAGGTAAACTATAGTGGCACAAGAAGAAACCCCACCTACTAAGTGTGCTATCTCTTTAAATCCCTTTGAAAGTTCAGCCTCTAAAAATACTATGACTTCATTAATGAGCTAGAATTTCATCAATCCTTTTTATGGGTACAATGTCTCATCCAGATTCTGAAGTTTTGGAGGTAGAATATAGATACAGAGCCAAAGAAGAAAGAAGAGCAGCACTAGGATTTCCTAGAGATTATGAGAAACCATTAGATACACTGAAGGCAATGACCCTTTTCAAAGCTACGCTAAATGCATTTAACCCAATCTACTATGGCTTCAACATCAGAGAAACAAAACTTTGGGATTATATAGACAAAGCATAGATCCAAAAATAATACTTATAATTAGATATTTTATAGTATTTTTTTAGGAATCTCATTTAGAGTATGTAAATCTATTTCAGAATGATTTTGTCAGAATGATTTGGCTTTCAAACTTATTCTCAAGAAGGCATGAAAAATAGGAAGTTTCTGTTTTTCTGTTGAATTGCATATTACTTGCAACTTCATCTTGTTGATACATCTCATAACTTAAAGAGGTCATTTAAGCTGAAGAAATATGTCTGCATACATGTGTGTATCTTTGCATATGTAAGTACATGGGAGTGTGCACACATATAAACTCCTATATTATGTGTATATAAAACAGATAGCACATATACGTATGTATGTGTATCTGCATGCTTATGCATACATACATTTATTTTTTCACATCAAATACTAAGTGCTTATTACATGTTTGCCAAGGAGGGAGGTAGAGTTTGATAAATTATGAATATGTTTATACTACATGATACAGTCTAATCCAATGGATTTTAGTGAGAAAACTACTACGTTCAAAACTCTGTGGTACAAGCTTTAGAAACACAAAAATTAATGAGAAATAGTCTTTTGTTTTAGGGAACATAGAACTAGAGGATACCATAAAAATTTCAATAAGGGTGATAGCATTTGAGCTAGGTATTGAAGGAAGTTAGTATTTTACCAGATAAAACCTCAATCTAGGTAAAGGAAAAAATATAAAAGCCTAAAAGAAAAAAAAATATATATATGATCACAACAATTAGTTCCCACAGAGGCCATTTAAAGTTCCCAATGTGAGAGGGAACTAGAATTTTGACACCTCAGGGGATCTGGTAGTGAAAAATCCCAAAGTTTTTGCAAAGTAACAGCTCTAGAAACATGGAAGCCAAAGTTTGCATTTTGTATTTAAGCTGCAGGGACATTAGGATTTATATTTATAATCACCAGGGACATCAGAGTTTGGAGAGTCAAAGTAAAAGTCATTTTCTGCCTTAGGGATGTTTAGGTCTGCGCTCAGTTCTGTTAATTTAACTGCTTAACTTTTGCTGGTTCACATAGTAGAAGTTGCTGTTAAAAAAATAAAATAAAAATTAGAAAAAACACTGAGCCTTAATTATTATATGACCTTTTGAGGATTTAAAAGACAATCTTGTCACTGAGTTCAAAGCATCCTTTGGCCTTTTAGGAAACTTTTTTCCTTCAGAGAAGGAAAGGCCCCCCTCTCTTTTTTCATAGTTGTGTGTCTTTAGTAAGTGTGCCTTTCCTTCAGGGCGGACTTGCTCTCACTACAGTGCATGTTGTTTTTAAAGAGCTATTTGGTATACAATAAACTTTTTTGCTTGAAAAATAAAAAAGGAAGACAGAAGAGTGAAATAGAAAAAAAATGAAGAGAAGAAAATAAGAGTTTTTTCATCATGATGCTAATTGGTCAATTGCCCTAAAATACCCCAATTTCCAATTAAATCTCAAATGTCAGATATGTATATTTCATTATTCTTTAATTCTGTTCCTCACTTTGACCAAACCCAAAGGACATAAACAGACAAATTCCAAAGAAACTATTTTTATTCCTAAAACGAAACAAGAGTATTAAAGAAAAATATTTTCTCATTATCTATTTCTAGAACTCAAACCCTTTCACATGACTTTTCATACCCTAGGTATGTCTGTGCCCCACCCAAATATATTTATCTTTCTCTCTGAACTCAGCCATCTTGATTTCTAGGAGGAACCAGAGATTCTGGTTCAGTAGTTGATATATTTATTTTTGTATGTGTAGGATGTGCTTTTGATCTTATCATGGCCATTGTATAAACCATTCTCAACTTTAAAAATATTCCCTTCATTCCTTTCTATCCATGCACCTAATTAATCTACTCAAGACCTATGTCTTCTATGAGACCTTTCTTATTTTGTCTCTATATACTAATATTATTTTACTCCCTAACAGAATTTATGAACTCCTGATTTTATATTCTATATCTTACAAAGCGTGTTAAGTACTTTTGATTTGCATTAAATACTTGTTTTATTTCTTTAATGAGTTCTTCAAAAGCAGAATCAGTATAATATCCCTCTTCAATCTTCCCTTTCACTAGCACCTTATTAATTTTTAGCTTGTTAATTTACATGGTGTCCTTCCATACTACCACCAGGAGGGAAACTGGTTGATACGCTTTTTGAAAAGGCTAAATATTAACCAGACTTAATTCACAGTCATAAATACACCACATGGACCACTGAGCTTATATCAAGTCTTTATTTTATATGTGCTTTCAAATTCTTCACTTCCAGAATGTGAGTTGCACACATTGTTCCTTGCAAAGTCATAATCAGGATTCACTTACATAGACATTTATATGTCCTAATAAAGGTGAAAAATAAATTACTGCTCCCACTACTCTACCTATGGTTGATTAATCACCACATTTATTGCCAATAACAAACAAACAAAAACCTTATAGCCTCAGAATCATCCTGAACACAGCAAAGTACATTCTAGGCAAGCAGGCACTAAAAATAAATCTAAATTGACTTGAAAAGGAGAACAATTTTTTAATTTCTGAAAAACTGCAAGCTTCTTGAGAGCAAATATCATGTGTATTCTATTCACTGTATCATCATGGATTATACTTGGCTGTATATAAGACAAACAAACAAGAGACTTAAGCAAAGAGAAGCTTATTTTTCGCAGTCAACAAAAACCCTGGAATTAAGCAGTCCTGACCTAGTCCAATTACCATAGGAAGTAATAAAAGACCAGGCTTCTTTCATGTATCAGCTAAGTTATCATGTCTTTTACCCTTATTATCACAACATAGCTGCTACAGTTCCAAGCATTGCATGTCATCTCTAGGCAGGAAGAATGGAGAAACACAAAGGTCAAAGGTATGAGCCAACTAAATTTAAGCCTTTCAATAAAAAGCAGTTAATTTTCCTGGAGATTTTATCCTACAGACATTAGATTCCATCCAGTTGATCAAAACTGCCATTAGCCTTTCTTGTCTCTAATTCAAGTAGACCCCTCACTCACTACACCAATATATTCATACACTAAAAAAGATAGAAGATATATACTTAGTGGAGTGATAAAGATATCACACAGCCTGCCCTAGGGGATGGAAATCCTAAGAGATCAAGTTTTGCTTTGTTCTGCTATCTAAGCACATTGTTCTAAATAAGTTTTTTTTTTTTAAAGAAAAAATCCTTACTGGGTAGGTAACCAATAGTCTATTCCGCCATGCTGAATTTTTAGTGCTTAGCACAGTTCCTATTGCAGAATACACACTCAATAAGAATTCAATGAATAAATTATTTAGTGAATAATACATAATTATTGTGTTATATTTAACGGTGGGATGTTAAATGCCTTTAACAGTGAGGTCTATAGTATCTCCAAAGATCCCAAATGACAAATACTAAAAAGTTATTTAAGACTTTAATTTTAGTAGACATGGTATAGTGCCACACATAATTAAGCATTTAAACAAAAGTTTTCTAAATGATAATAATGCTGGAAATTTCCCCCAAAAAAGTTTTTAATCCTCTTTGAACTTATGTCATTATCTCTAGACCCCATCTACAAAGAAAAACACATTTTCTTTTTGTGCCCTGTGTCATGGATTAGTTTCCAGTTAGAAGAACATGTTTTGTTGTTCACAGAAGTATTTCAACCTATGTAATGATTACTTGTTTATCTCAAAAGGACACTCACTATCTAAACATAAAAGTATTGTTTGCTGTTGCTTAGAGAAAACAGTATAAATCTGTTTGCTGATATCACACATGAAGATTTTTTTCCACTGAAGAAAACTATATTCCTAACACTGAGGACAGACTGATTTAATTTAGATTATTCTTTTTTAATATTTTTAGAAAAAGAAAATAAAACATGACAGTTAAAAAAAGAATCCTTAAAGAGAAAACACTTACACATGCACACACCGCAAAGGAAGTTAGAGTCAGAAATAAAACATGAAAAAAATCCAAGATCTGTGGGAACAAGCCCAGAAGGGGGTAAAACAAAATCACATGCTTTTATGTAACAGTAAGAATAGATAATGGCTATAGAATTTACTGAGTGAGATAAAATATAAAGAATAAAATGAAATGACTTCCCATGTCCCTCCACACTGGAGCTTTCTAGCAGGACCTTCAGACACCAGAACTGCTGCCAGTGTGTCTTTAGTCTATCATTTTCTCACATCAATCAACCAATAAATGTAGAAGCCCCTGGATTTTGTGGGTCTTGAAGATCTCTGTCACATTTAAATAAAAAGTTTCAAGTGACTCACGCATATCACTAGGCACTGTTTCACTGATTACATGTATCTCTTCATTTAACCCATAAAGCCCTGTGAGGTAGGCACTACCACCATCATCATTTTGCATGGAAGAACCAAGGCTGACATGCTTATCTGCCAAATGGCAATCCTGGAGGTGAGCTCGGGTGTCTAGCTCTAAAATCGGGGCTCCTAGTCAATATATTGCTCTGCCTTGACATGCCTGCAATGATTTAAGGTTCTGAGGCACCATGCTTGAGAACAGTCACATCTTGGGAAAAATTATTAATACTTTACAATACGAACAACAAAGCTAAGCAAGAGGAAAAGCAAGTCAAAAGCAACAACAACAGGTGTTGGAAGTAGACTGTTTCCAGAGGACAGCTGTAAAGATATCTTGACTCCTGGAAAGCAGAAACACTTAGAAATTATCTTAATGATTTTGCAAGTATATACCTTTGATATTTCCTATCAAGTAGTAACAAATTCTATTTACTGCATAATGAAAACTGGTGTCTCTGCTAGTGTAAAAGTTTATAAAACTTGAAAACACTACTGTATCCTTTGAATTCTAAAAAATATAATGGATATTAGAAAATTCAGAAAGGATATTCTAGGAAAGAATTGAGAGTACAAATACTGGTATTATGAGAGAATAAAATAAAAGCTTCTTTAGCAGTCACATCCAGAATTCATTATTAATTTTAAGTCCTCACTTATCTCACACCCAGAAAAAGGAGCAAGGGAAGTATATTTATCATCCCACTAAGTGTATAGCTTCCAACTTTTTTTAGAATATGGATTGGTGCAGTGAGTGAGGGGTCTACTCACATTAATTAGAGACAGAAGAAAGGCTAATGACAGCAAACTTCAGGCCACCCTTCCTAGTAATTAACAGTGAAGTATTGGCATGTCCTTTCCACAGTCTTAGTGCTGGAGAATTGATTGGTACGGGCCCTGGGGGGAAATGATGGACTATCATTTGTTCTGTGAACTCTGATGATTTAGGGGCAAACAGCTACACAGCATCTAACAAGACATTTAAGAGAGCTCCAGCACTAGGTTCACCTTTCTAGATCTTCCAGAACATCATTCCCTCTTCTTTCTTCAACAAATATTCTGGAAATAATTGTAATTTTGGCACTGAATATGGAAATAATTTTAATTTTGGCACTTAATTGTAATATAGGAATCTTCTATACCTGTTAAGAATTTTGGATTACATCACTTAGCATAACATTCCAGTTCCATCCATGCTGTCACAAAAGGTCAGGAGTTCCTTCTTTCTTTCTGCTGTGTAGTATTCCAGCCAGACAGTGAAATATAGATACCCTATGATCTCACCTATAAGAAGAATCTAATGAACAAAATAGAACCATCCAGGCATGGAAACATGGATCTGACTGAAAATGACCAGAGGGGAGGGAGGAGGGGAATAATGTTGGAAAGAAGTAGAAGGAGCTACACAAAGAATATATATGAATGACCCATAGACATGGACAACACTGTGGGGATTGACTGTAGGAGCAGGTAGTGGGAAGGACAGAGAAGGGCAAAGAGGGAAAAACAGGACATCTGTAGTAGAATAACAATGCAAAAGTGATTTACAAAAATAATTTTGGATTACAGTTAAAAGAAATGAATTCCAGGATCAGAATAATCCAAGACAGTTTAAGAATTATCAGGAATCAAGAATTACAAGTCTCCTAGGTGAAAGAGTCTGGTCACAAATCCACCAAGAAGAGGCAATGAAAGTCCATTTACAGAGTTCTCATGTGAAATAATCTAATTTGTTAACTTTAGCAATTATTAATAACTCAATACTTTGAAAAACATTGTAAATGTCAAAACACACTTACAGGCTGGATCTGACCCACAGGTCAAACCTTTGCTATTTTCTGCTTCTGAGTCTATTAACTGCTCTGCAGATATAGACAATGGCAATAGGAAAAAGAAAAACACATAAATTTTAAAGTAGAAATAACAGAAACAGAATAATTAAAAATCATTGTCATCAAGGCAGTCATCAAGAAGTTGCATTACTCATGCTTAAATGTAAGACAAAGGTTCTTACAGATTCATTTAATTATCTACTATATACCTCCTTTCATTCCAATGACAAAATAAGATATTGAAATTTATTTCTAGATGTCAGTTTGCAGGAAGAGAAACAATGGAAAAAATTGGGAGCTTTTCTTTTAAAAAGTAAAAAAATAAAAAATGCCAGTGTTGTTGAACAACATTGTAAATTAACTATTTTCTTAAAATGTGCAGTTCTAATTTGATTAAATCACTAAGTTTTTTAATTTATTTTTTCTTATAAAATTTCATACTTTCTAAAACACAGGTACAGCCCACCCAAGAACAAAATAAATACTTGAATTTTACTTCTTTGCGTAAATTTGAAACATGAAGTAAACGATTTTTTCCACAATTCACACCTAAATGATATCATTTCATGGTCCAGTTTCAAGCTGAAACATTCATCTGGATTTAATTAGAAAATCAAGAAAGAAAAGCATCTGGATAGGATCAGGTCCACCTGTTCTTTGAAATATTAGAAACATTAAGAGGGAAAATTCCCTTTATGTCAATTTCCCACCTCAGTAGCAAGATCTAAATGAAGTCATAAAATGTTTCATCCTAGCTAATATGACATTAATACTTTCTAATAATGGATATTATAACCTATAGAAACCTCAATTATGAGTTTTTATGAAATTCTGTTTAAATGTTCAGAGATCTGTTTCCTTAGAAATTCAGGTTTGTAGTCATGACAGAGTCAAATATTGCTGGCCTGTGGACTGCAATAAATATGTCCCTTCTGTCCAAGTCTAATACTGGCACTTGCTCCCAGTTGTGTTCTCCATTTCTTGGAGTTCTCTTCATCAATTATCTTTCTTCTTTCCCTTCTATCAGCATCTTTCCAGTCTCATTTTATAAAAACATAGTGTGTAATTGTTTTCAAATACTTTCCATTTAAACATTTTTTTATCTCTCCCTCCTGTGTCTTACCACCATCTTTCTCCTGTCTTTTATGAACAAACTTCAAGAAAGACCAGTCAACACTTGTCTTTATTTCTTCACCTCCTATCCTCATTCTGTTAGCACCAAGCTATAAAACTTCTCCCGTAATATGGCTAATGATGTATGTATTGGTCAAATTCAAGTTAGTTTTCTGCCATTTTTTTAAGATCTTGGTGGCATTTGACATTATTTTTCTTGATAACCTTGAAAGAGATAAAAACTATTTTGATTTTCCTCCCATTTGCCTTGCTCAGTTTCTTTCTCACACAAACACTTAAATATTGATGTTCCTTAATGTTCCACCCTTAGCTTTCTGCACTTTTCACTTCAAATGTTTATGCTCTGTAAAGTTTTCTCTAATTCATATCTCAACTTCTAACCAGATATCTTCACTTGAAGACATCTAAAGCCCAAATGTTCTTTTTCACTCAAACCTGATCTTCCTTTCCCTCCCCTATTCCCTCTTTTCTTCTGGAGGGTGAGATGGGGGTGAGAACGGTATAGTATCACAATATACTCTCAGAAAAGAAATATGAGCATTATTGTGTATTCTCCATCTTCCTGTTTACTTATGGGTACTAAATTAATTTTCTTCATAATGCCCATTATGTAAATTGAAACATGGTATTTCCTACACTAGAATCTTTCAACCAGTCCCTTTATTTGAAGGATGAAGTTCAAATTCCTTGACATCATATAAAAAGCCCTTCATAACTGGGCACCTGCCTACTTTGCCAGGTAAATACCCATAAGTTCCCCACATACACTCTAAAATCTAGGCACAACAAACTATTGAAGCTTCCTGACCATAGCTAGGACTCCCATGCCTCCAAGCTTAAGTGGTCTGGCTTACTTGTGGACCGTTCTTATTCCCTTCCTCATCTGTGTTATAAATTCAAGACTCAGTTCAATGCTTACCCCTCAGAGAAGTATTTTCTGAAGCTCCTCTTATCCTCCTCCATATTCTTTTGTCACGTGTAGTGCTAGAGCTGTCCATGATCATTCTGGCAGCATTTACAAAAGTATTTTCATGAACCACTACCCCTGAGGTCCTCAAAGCTGATCTAGTTGCCATCCTTGTACAGTCCTCGTTGTCCAACTCTTTGACTATATGGCTAAAATTTCCCCTTGCAATAAATTTGTTTTTGCTTAAGATAGGTGAATGGCAAAGGCTGCATAGTATGATTCCATGATTGCACTGATCTTATTAGTATGATCTTGAGCAGGTTATTCAACCTTTAAGCAGAAGATAGTTAACTTAGTTCCTGATCAATGGCCAATACTTAAGATCCCTGTGCTTCCCCTGGCAGGTCATTAGCACACTAACCACATTGCTTCTCATCAAGGTTTTGTTGCCTGTCTTCATGTACCCTGAACTCCTTGTTGCTAACAGATCCCATTGTGTATATATACTCAGTAAATGTTTAATAAGAAAAACTAACAAAAAAATAGTTTCTTATTTTTTATCTGTTTTTTACTTTCCTGTATTGATTTTCCCTCTTTTTTGGAAAGTTTTCCTAAATTTTATTTAGATAATCATCTCTTCTTACCCTCATTTGTAGTCAGAGTGGTTTGCCCCCACACCCAAGACCTCAAGGATAGGCCCTAATTATGTTAAACTTATCAAGTATCTCATTTCTCTTGATTGCAATAGTTGATTCATAGAGCAAAACATATCTGAAATAAAGCAAATTAATTCAGCGATTTTAAGATATTTTTAAAGAATGCTCAGATAGTTCACTTCCATATGCTACTATTTATTACTGGCTCTTCTAATGTGAAATAGGAAATTTGAAATCCAAAATTTATTGTGTTAACATCAAACAGGGTATCTAGAGGAGTCAGGCAACTCAAGGCCAGGGAAAAATCAGATCATTTCTTAAATCTTTAGAGCTGTAAGATCAAGTCTCACCTTACACCAGACCAACTTAGAAACTGTTCAGTTGTAGCCAATGAATTTCTTTTGTTATTTAAGTCACAGTGATTTTTCCTCTTATTTGCAACATAAGAAACTTAACTGATATAATGTATTTTGCTACCTTTGTAGTTTTTGGTAGAATCATTTTGTCTAGTAAATGTCTTTGCCTTTGGCAAGTCACTAAACTGTGATCCTCGATTTTTACATTAATTCATTCAATTGTCTGTATTTAATTAATATAAACAACACTTTAGTAAAAACTCTATTATATTGGTATTTAGGAGTAAATTGCTACTGTCACATGGTCTGACTCACATGCATTATTTTTGTTTATAAAACCATATTTTCAAAGCTGAAATGTTTCTTAGAGATTACATTAGAGTGACCTTACTTAGTATACAGGGAAACTGAAGCCCAGGAGGTTAAGTGTTGTTTCCAAAGCCATACAAAATACATTGGTTTAAAGAAAATTGCCCTGGCTGGTGTGGCTCAGTGGATGGAGTGCTGGCCTGCAAACTGCAAGTTTGCTCCTTCGATTCCCAGCCAGGCCATGCCTGGGTTTCAAGCCAGGTCCCCAGTAGGGGGTGTGCGAGAGGCAAACACACGTTGATGCTTCTCTCCCTCTCTCTTTTTCTTCCTCTCTCTCTAAAAATAAATAAATACAATTAAAAAAATAAAAATATATGCTTATATTTCCGCTCACTAATTAACTGTATGGTTTGAATAAAGTCATCATTTCCTACAAATGACTAATTTATTTTCTCTATGCCAGTGCAAAGATTTGGATATCATTTTCCACCATAAGGTTCTTCCTTCTTTAAGAATAGTAATTTAATATTTTATATTTTTAATTGTAACAACATGGGTAGGAAAAAATACCATAGAGTTTGGAAGGATTGAGAAGCCCTTTTAACTCTTCATTCACTCATTCATTAATTCATCCTATGCATATTTATTGATGATTACTTGTGTTCCAGGTTTTCCACATTTTAAAGAATTTCCATGGAACAGGTTAAAATTAAACTGGATCTTTAAAAAATAGGTTGATTTTTTAAAATTATTATTTATTTATTTTTAAGCTTTTCATTGTCATAAAAACACATGACAAAAATCTACCATCGTAACCATTTTTAAGTTTAGTGTTTAGTAGTATTAATTAAATTCACATTGTTGTCCAACAAATCTCTAGAACTTTTAAATGTGTTATATTTTATTGATTATACTATTATAATTATTCTAATTTTTCCCCCTTTGCCCTCCTCCAAGTAGCACCCCACTCACCCAGGCAATTCTAGGTTATTTGGATACTCCATTTCCTATACTGTACTTGCATAAGCATGCCCATTCTGCAGCTACCTGTTTGTACATCTTAATGCCCCCACCTTTTCACCCATTCCCCCACATACCCCTCCAATATAGCAACCATCAAGACACTCTGTACATCCATAACTTTCTCTGTTCTTCTTGTTTGCTTAGTTTTTTGGGGTTTTTTACATTCAATTTCTGACAGATGTATATTTTAGGCCATTTTATTGTTCATAGTTCATAGTGATCTTTTTCTTTTTGTCAAATAAATCCTTTTAACATTTCATAAAATAATGGTTTGGTGATGGTGAACTCCTTCAGTTATTTTTCCTGTCCGGGAAGCTCTTTATCTGCCCTTCAATTCTAAATGACAGTTTTGCTGGCTAGAGCAATCTTGGTTGTAGGTCCATGTTTTTCACAACTTTGAATATTTCTTGCCAATCCCTTTGAACCTACAAAGTTTATTTTGAGAAGTCAGCTGACAGTCTTATGGGAACTCCCTGTGGGTAACTAACTGCTCTTTCTGCTTTTAAGATTCTCTCTTTATCGTTAACTTTTAGCATTTTAATTATGATGTGTCTTGGAGTGGGCCTCTTTGCATTCATCTTGTTTGGAAGTCTCTGCATCTTAGACTTGTATGTCTATTTCCTTCACCAAGTTGGGGAAGTTTTCTTCCATTATTTTTTCAAATAGATTTAATTTTTTGCTCTTTCTCTTCTCCTTCTGGCACCCCTATGATGTGAATGTTGGAATGCTTGAAGTTGTCCCAGGGGTTGCTTACACTATCCTTGTTTGGGGGGATTATTTTTTTCTTCTTCTTGTTCTGATTTTTTTTCTCCTTTATGTTGCAAATCATTGATTTGATTCTCGGCTTCATCCACTCTACTGTTGTTTCCCTATAATTTGTTTTTTTATTTCAATTAGTTTATCTCTCATTCCTGACTGAATCTTTTTTATGCTGTTGAGGTCCTCACTAAGTTCTTTTAGCATCCTCATAATGCATGTTTTGAACTTTGCATCTGACAGATTACTATCTCCATTTTGTTTAGCTCTTTTTCTGGGGTTTTGATCTGTTCTTTGATTTGGACCATGTTTTTTTGTCTCTTCATTTTGGCTACCTCCTTGTGTTTATTTCTATGTATTAGATAGAGTTGATATGACTCCCCGTCTTGGTGGCATAGACTAATGTAGTAGGTGTCCTGTAGGGTCCAGTGGCACAGCCTCTCCTATCACCCAAACTGGGTACTCAAAGTGCACCCATTGTATGAGCTGAATACACCCTCCTTTTTCAGTTGAGCCTTGAATGTTGTTGGCAGATCAATGGGAAGGCTTAACCCAGGCCAGTCAGCTGCAAGGACTGGCTGTGTCCACTGACCACCAACCTCTGCCCTCTGTGGAGGATCAGCTGTACAGGGGCAGGGTGGTGGCACTCCAACATGGTGTGTAGCTGTTTACTTTGTGTTCAGTTTCTGGGGTGTCCTGGGTGGTGCAGGTCAAGATCAGCCACCACCTGTGTTATTCCCAGGACCATCCTGCCTGATCTGCAAAGCAGTTTGTAATGGCTACTGGACTTCTAGGTTTCCCAATGAAGCCAAGCTGTGAACCTAGCCTGTCTGCTGCTAGTGTCAGGCCTGGGGCCACTTAGCAAGAGGCACAGGGGCTAGGGGCTTACTAAGGTTGGTTGTTGGTTGTTTGATAGGTTTTAGGAAGTTGTGAAGCATGATCCAAGACCAGCCATCCATATGGAAAATTCAGAGTCCTGGGGCATCTCCAGAGAGGAACAAACAGTGTTAGCCAGGTTGATGGAGTCTCAGATATGACACCTTACTCCTGGTTCTTTGGCTCTGTGGGGGGAAGGCTCAGAAAAAAAGACAATGGCCTCTGCCTATCTTTCTGTGTAGGAGAAAGCTGTCCCCCCATCTCCTACACTGATGCCAGACACTTTGGTTTCTCCCTATATGCCACTGGTGCCTTTCACACTGCCACCCAATTGTTGGAGCTTGGAGGGAGTGAGTCTGAATAAATCCATGTGTGGGTTCTTTTCCAGGAACTGCTTGAAACTCCAGAAGTTTCTTCCACTGACTCAATCCCCACTGGTTTTTGTAGCCAGGATTTATGGGGACTTACCTTCTTGAGTTGGGGGTCTGGTGGGAAGCTAGGACTCCTCACTCCTAAGATATCCCTCTGAAATTTTTTCCACTTCACTTGGGTGTGAGACCAGCCCATTCCACATTTCTGCTCCTCCTACCAGTCTGGATGGATGTGCTTTCTTCAATTCCATAGTGTCATACTTCCCTTCAACTCAGTTTCTGACAGTTCTGAGTGATGGGTGTTCTATAGTTTAGTTGTGGTTTTTATGTGGTTGTGTGAGGAGGCAAGCCATGTTTACCTACATGTCCCACTTGAAAATCAGGTTGAATTTTTGTTTAAGCTAATGGTATTGAAAGAAATTTCATTAGTGAAGACTCAGATAGAAAAGACTTCAGTCATATTCATAGAAAAGAAAGCAATGCTATTTATCTGGAGGTTATAATAGGGACAAACTGAGCCAAGTTTCTACAAACCTAGAAAAGGTGACTTAGTCAGATGTTTTCAATATTGACAGAAAGGAGCATCACAGCTGGGTATCTTCTTCTTTATCTTGACCATGGCCAATGGGCATTTACAGACTGTGTACCATGTGCCACTCAGCCAGGTCCCCTTTGTATATCATCCCCTAAATACAGCTATGCTATAAAATAAACAAATTTGATATATAAACAAAACCCAAATTAAATTGAAACACTCAACCATGTTTGAACTTTCATGTGTTCTAAGGGCTCGAAATCTTTTACTAAACCTAGATTTGACAAAGAGAAACTAGGTGCTAATTAAATCTTGTTGAAGAGCTGGGCCCTGGGAAGTGAGACCTTCCTCCACTAAAGAAGATCAGACTTTCCTGTAATCTGATGGGACAAACTGACAATATTGATGGGTTGTTGCCTTTATGCACATTGGACTGAATACACCAGATGTTATGCCACTGAGACAATTTTTGACCACTAAATAGTCGTGTCTATATTTCTTCTGATTGCCATTCACTCACAGTGCTGGCTAACATTTTTTCAGGGTACATTGAACATTGTATCAAGGATATCATCAATTAGAGCCTTAAGCATCACTATGCAAAACTCTGCTTGTACTTTCAGAGCCTGCTTCATATTTATTGCCTTTTCATGAAAAAAGTGCTAAAGTGATGCTTTGATGCCTGATCTACAGAGAACATTGGCAAAGAAACATCACATTACTGCAAACCTGAGAAAATCAAATCAAAGCAGTGTTCCTAAAGTTCAATGAAAATGATGAGATTTGCTATAATTTAAAGCTGTAAAATTGGTAGAGAACCTAGAAACAGAAATATATTTATATACAGTGGTAGTCACCAGTGCTATAATATACCAAATTCACTGCTGTTTTCAAAACCAGTTGAAAGTCAACTGTGAGAGTCAGAGGTGTATACATGAAACTTTGGAGAATGTGACCAACAGATGGCACTTACACACAGAAATTTACACCAACTCTCTCCACATCAACCAACAGGTGTGGCTTTCCCCATGATGCTAAATTAATTGTGCCTTCTCCACTCTCTCCATAATCCATTCTTCACTTTACAATTCAGTACCATTAATAATTTCAACAAAATAATATTAGCCTCAGCACTCTGAAAAACAAAGCTTTGTTAAACCAAGAGCCTGAAGTCTGCATTAATTTTTTTTAAATGTTTTGGTTCTAAATTTGTATCCCAACTATACATCAGTGATATTTCCTCTCAAACAAACAAACAAAAAAGGCCTTGGTGTGGCCCAGAAGATTGAGTGCCAGCCTGCTATTCAAAGGGTCACTGATTAGATTCCCATTCAAGGCACATGTTTGGGTTGTGGGCCAGGTCCCCAAATGGGGGTACATGAGAGGCAACCACACATTGATGTTTCTCTCCTTCTCTTTCCTTCTCCCTTTCTCTGAAAATACATAAACGAAATCTTTTTTTTAAATGTACCCTAAGACTTAAAGAGAAATAATAACAATCTTTTGTATTTAGCCACTAGAAAACACAACCTGCTCAAGAACAAAGCTCTATAATTGTCTTGCCAATTAAAAGCATACGAATATCAAGCTGCTGAAAGATTATCTGAGTCCAGCACTTTGCTGTTCTACCTAGCAGTGAGGCTGCTTAAGGGCATCTCGCAAGAGCATGCAATGTGTTGTGTAATGGTAGTGACATTTTCAGCTATCATTATTGCCGTAGATAAAAGTCAACCAAATGTATTATGTCAAACACTAAGGTGGTGTTGGCCTGAATTTTAAAAGCATACTTAAATAAGAACTGCTGAAGTTATCATAAAGAAATTTCATCTTGCCCCTTATTTTAATAGCACTACATTTCAGTTAACAAGTCAAGCTTAACATTTCACAGGTACTACTAACCTGTGAGTTTATTTCCCATTGATAGTTAATATAAAATGTTTTCATTTAACATTTATCAAGCATCTATATTACAGTGTATCCTAAGCTTTTAGATTATATGAAAATGAATTTTAACATAATTTTTCAGTAATTCTCTAAATTCATGCTGGTAAAAATTTTATAAAACTTGATGATTTTTTCCTATTACATTTGTTAATGTCAAAATCCTGGGACTTATTCTCTAATAGAGTTGTGGATTAACATAATAAAATATCTTGGGTATAACTGTTCTTATTGTTATATCATCTGTAGGATGCCATCAATATAATCAATGATAAATCAAAGGGTAGAACAATAATAGCTAACATCTTTCAAGACATTGACATAAGTTAGACACTATACTGAGGACTTTGTGTTAACTGCCTCACTTAAATTAAAACACAACCATATGAGTTGGTACTGTCATTATCCTCATTTTATACATGAATTAGCTTAGATACAGAGACATCACATATCTTATAGTTACACAGGCATTAAACAAAGAAATATACCCAGACAAAGTTAACCCAATTACATTACATCAAAGGTAATAGACATATTCATTCATGTAACAAATATTAATTGAACAAGTTCTGTCTCCTGCACAAAACCTTTGGTGTCACTGTACCAGGCACTAGGGAAACACAATTTTAAACAACATAGTTTCTGCTCTTACAAGGCTCAAGACTGATGGAGAGACAGATTGATAATGAGGTGATGTCTATATAAACCATGCTTTCATTTGTTGTACTAGCACCTGCTTTGGTTGCTATTGAAATAATTTACTTCTCTGTTAATTTTTATGACCATGATCTGGTTCTATCATGATTCATGAACAAATCAGGCTATACATAATTAATATTGCTTTGCTTTATTGGAAGTATGTGAAGAAGAATTTTGTTGGTTGGTAGGTTTCATTCTAAGTGTGATTAGTCCATGTCAAACTTTAGGAATAAAAATAGTCTCAAACACCTGCAATAAAACATTTAGAAAGTCAGAATTTTGAGTATTTATGGCCTCTCTCTGCCCAACATGTTAGATCTCCTTTATTCTGGTTCCCTATCAAAGTGTGTCTTCCATAAACATCACTGCATGTGCCACACATGTTCTCTCATCTTCCTTCACCCCATCTTTCTGTGTATTCCATTCCACTGGAAGCATATTCAATAACTACCAGTTACACCACCAGGACAACAGATTCACAGTTTATCATGAACACCAATGTCTAGTATGCCAAGAACAAGGAGCATATGAATTCTTGCTAGATAACTTGGAAGATAATTTGAAATATAAAGACTTGTTAGTAATCCTCAGATAATTTTCTTTGGATGTAGGCCATGGTATGGTAGAGGCAACTCATATCAACTTTCTTAAAATTTTTAAGAATATTATGAGTCTGTTCTTAAATTAAGCCATCATTAAAAGTAACTGCAAGAAAATTACATAAACTCAGAATTGTGAAATTAAATAATAAAGTTAATAAATACTCAAAACCAAGACTTTCTCATCATTTTCCTACTATGTGTACTCAAGATTATTTATATTCTATTTAACCTGTATGGAGTACATACCACATATTGGCATGCTGTTGTGTATCTTTCCAACATCAGTAGAAACAAATTATGGTAGAAGGGAGCATTTATAACACATAAATGGCAAATATTAATAATCAGAAATCTTTGTTTCCTCAAAAGTTCTGTTGTTAAACTTTTACTAGCCCTGGCTGGTATGGCTCAGTGGATTCAGTGTCAGCCTGTGAACCAAAAGGTCGCTGGGTCGATTCCCAGTCAAGGCACATGCCTGGGTTGTGGGCCAGGTGTTCAGTGTGGGGTACATGAGAGGCAACCACACACTGATGTTTCTCTCTCTCTCTCTCTCCCTTCTCTTCTCTCTAAAAATAAATAAATAAAATCTTAAAAAAGAAAAAAAACTTTTACCATCACACCACTCAATACAGATTTCTTTCGCATAGGTGGATACTTATTTGGAAGGTCTGAAATTAAGTACCATAATAACAAAAGTCTGTGAAATAGATGTTTTGGTTCTACTTATGCTTAATCACAAGAACCAGAACAATCACTTTGTCAAGCAAACACAAGAGAAATATTTTGGATAGCATTTCTTTCTTTGCTCAGAACCTTATAACCTTCCCTTTAAGAAATCAGTCAACCCTAAGAATTTCTGAGCCCAAACCATAAGCAATATAAATTGTACATTCACTTTGCATAAGAAGATATTATTTTAGAACTATTTGTGTGGTCTTCACTCTTGCTGTAGTGAGACAATAAAACTGAATTTGTTTATATAATAGCAGGTGAGATTTTTTGTTTTGTTTTTAGCATACCGTTTTCCCATCTCTAGTCTGTGATGGGGTTGTGTTAAGGATATCTATTAGCCAGTAATCCGTGGGAACTAAGGTTATAATCAAGATGCAACCTAAACAATTCAATTCCATGTCAAAAGTTTAGCACCATATTGAATGTTGCCTTCAAAATCCCTCCATGTCAACCTTGCACATTTTCATGTCTAAATGCTTTTATTTTTCTTTCTCTTTTTGAAACACCCCCATTGTGCACATTATCAAAACTTTCATTATTAGTATTCTCTTCTTGCTACATAGAAGTTTAAATGTCTGTCCTTACACGAGCAGCCTCTGGTTTTTTTTGGTGGCGAATTGGCACCACTTAGACTGATGGAGTAAGATGGGACCTCAGTTCAGCAGTCTTGGTACTTGAGTTCCAGCTAAGAAGGAATTAAGAGTCAAGACAGAAATAAGTTACAGAGGCAAAAGAATGGCCCTTGGGACTTAGGAGAAAGAGAGGAAGGTAAAGAGAGAACGGTCCTGGGAAGAAGAAGAGGGGAAGGTGAAAAGAGCTGGCATGCTCCCAAGAGAAAAAGTATGCTGGGTCCTCAATCCTAAGGGCTTTTAAGGGTGAGAACTTTAGGGGACGTCCCAGGGGAGGATATCTATATTATATTCATCAGCTTTCCAAATGTGTTTAGTTTTTTCAGAGTCATGGCCTCCACTGATTTGTTGGTGCCAGGGCAGGGGCTGAGTAGTCAATGCAGGTCTTCCTGATGTCAGTCATGGCAACACTCGTCTGCCTTTACTGCTTTCGTGGGTTGAAGCTCAACTACAGATACAACTAAGACCTAGATGTATTTGATTCGGGTCAGAACCTCATTGTCCTAGAGGCTTAATACTTAAGAGCTATTCTGTGGCCTCCTTGTTTGTTCACTTTCTAAGGGAGTTTAACTCACATGACAAGAAACATGCCAGGGGTGGAAAGGTCAGGGGAGGATCAGTCAGCATGACTAGAAATACAAACACTCAGAGTGTCCAAGCTGCATGGTCAGAGATATGCTAGGTGAGGAAAGTTTACCCTGGGGGCTGAGGTACATATTTTCCTAGTTTTGCCCATTGCTAGGCATCCAGGGTTTTCTGCCCTGGTGACCTTCTATATCTGGCCCATCGTCCTTGTGCTGCTTGTGTCCATCTAATTACCCGACACAGTTTCACCATGGAACAGGACTCACCATGTTCATGGCCCATTTGCCAAACTCAAATACATTTCACAAAGCACTGATAAATATTTTAGATTTAAATGAAAAATTCATGAGGGTACAAAAAGGAATACTGTAATGCTTACCACATAGCAAAGTAATCATTAGATATTTCTGTCTCTCCCAAAGTTCTAATTTCATTGCAAGCCACAATCTTTATTGTTTTTGAATTGACTCTTCCATTTAAACATCAGGTCTTTCTAATTCACTGCCTTTTCTTACTCATCCTTTATTATAAGAAAATTTCAAGTGAATGGCCACTTGCTAAGAAGGAAAATGGTATGTCAGCTTCTAAGGAAATATGTATTCCATGGTTTACACAATATGACCTAGATCAGAGTTTCCCTAGAAAACTCTAGTTCAGCTAGAGAACAAACTTATTCTATAATTAATTCAGTTTAGGAAATAATGGGCCAACTAAAAAAAAGATGATAACTTTTTACTATACAATTCTCAGAGACTTTACTATGTTGATATGCACAATGAACCTCTAAAAGAGGAAATAATCAAACAAACTTGACTTTGTAAGCCTAGTTTTTTGTTTGGTTGGTTGGTTTGTAATAGCATATTTTGTGATACTTTCACTAAATGTACTTTAAGAAATTCAGTACTAACATTTCCAGGATGAAGAGAAAGTAAGGGAGCTCTGTGGACTCAGGCATTATCTTTGATACTAGAAATAATTGTTTCAGTAACGTTCCCCTTTTAACTAAATTATGCCTTAGACCACATTCATAGGAGTGAAATTCATGTGGAGCAATCCGACTTCCAGGAAGGAGGAAGTGTGACCTGGCCAGAAGGGAGAGGGGACATGTGAAGGATGAAGTAACCGGGGGAGACTATCATGTTGATGAGAAAACCAAGGAACATAAAACAAAAGATGAAAAGAGAAAGTTTAGGAATTCTCTTCAATGTAAAAATCACTTATACTTTCAGCATGTCACACTGTAAAAATGGATGTAGAAAAATATTCAAACCATTTAAGAAAACCTAAGAACTTCATTACCCTTCATGGTTTCTGGAATACAATTTGAATTTTATTTGAACTATTATTCCTACAGTGGGCAAAAAAGCAGCCACATACTAAACCTCAGGAGAGGCCTTCATGGCAGAACTTAGAAAGACAGAGACTGCAAGTAACCACATAGGGTGGTCTGAAATTTAAACTGAAATAAAAACAAGTCACAACAAGTAGTCATGTACTAGGCCAGTATTTTCCTTGACAAAGGTACCGTACTTTTAAGACTATAAGACACACTGGACCGTAAGATGCACATAGGTTTTAAAGAAGGAAAATAGAAAAAAAAAATTTTAAGCAAAAAATGTGGTAAAATATTTAATAACCTGTGACTCTGCTCCACTGCCACCCCTCCCCCTCCACACACACACACAGAGCAAGCCAGGTAAGCTACGTTCGGACTATAAAACGCACCTCCATTTTCTTCCCAAATTTGGGGGAGAATAGTGCATCTTTAGTCTGAAAAATACGGTAAATCTTTATCTTAACTGAGCTGTCTATTGTCTTTTTACATGTACGATAACATGCCTTTGGAATATGAAAGTAATTCCCATTTTCCAGACCCCTTTGGGCATAATCTCTCCCAGGGGCATGAAACCACAGAACCCCTCGTTGTTATCTTGTTCTCCTGTATACCATCTCTATGTGCTGTAAGTGTTCGTCATTAGTTATCCTATACCCACCAATGTAAAAAAAAAGTTTGTCTTTCCATTTTACTTTTTATTCAGTCTCAGAGATTTGCCTACTCTGCTCTCTCTCAGCTCCCTGATCTAACCTCCATTGGATTTCGTGTAACCCCCTTATGTCTCCTCCTTTGATTCTGATGTGTAAAATAAGATGCAAAATGACCATGTCCAATACTGAAATAAAAAGTTTTATGAGGTTGGTATCATTATTTCAGTTTTAAGTGAAGTAACTCTGAATGAGTTTTCTGGTCACATAGCTGCAAAGGAGCAGAACCAAGATTCTCCCTGGCAGCACCAGGTAATATTACAAAGTGTCAGTGCTAAAAAACCTGGTAGCAAGAGGACATAAAACCAACAACATCGTTCTAATTTCTAGGAAGTTTTCTATTTCATTTTTGAGTATGTGGTTATTGTTGATTTCTCCTGGCTTACATTTACCATGTTAATATAATTTCATCAAAAATACTAATCTGCATTTATTATAAGCCTTAAAGTTTTAAGGACATAAGGACACAAAGATACAGTCTATACCTGGACAAAAGGATATACCCATAAAAAGATTTTAAATGTCAAAAAATATAGTAATGTATCAAATGAACAGTAGAGAAGATTCCACAGGAAACAGAACAAAGTGAAGTTTAGCAGTAGAAGAGACTGGACAGGCACTGAGAGTAAGGAATGTGCAAAAGAGACACATGGAGAGAGAGAAGAGACTGTGCAAAAATTGGGAGGGGGAAGACAATGTTAACATGGCAAAAACCCATGTTTAAATTTAAAAAATCATTTTTAGCCATAAGATAAGGAAACATCATCTTAAAAAAGTCCCAAAGGAAGGAAAAATGATATATTTCCCCCCTTTTTGTAATTTCCCTACCTTGTATATCCTTCAGTAGAAAACAAGATGTAGATCAAGTAAAGGCAAGAGTGAGGAAACAACCACAGGAAGAAAAATAGAGTAGAAAAGATGGATAATGGAAATAAATGAAAGCAGGATCGAAAGCCAAAAGTACAGTGCACTGATTGACAAATGAGGTAGAGGAAACAGAAAAAAAAAATTTCCCATTTTGTGGCCTCTTTCCAACCCTGCTCTCTTAGCTTAGTGAAATAATCAAAGTCAGAATGAATTTTCCAAATCCTGAACAAGGTGCCCCCATCGAATGCCTACCTGAATGTTCATTTGTCTCTAGTAGAACACCCATCATTCATCTTGAAATTGGCACTATCAGACTGATGAGAACCAGAAGGGTAATCAGACCAACTGTAGCTCAGAATGCCCAGGAGGAAAAGGAAAAGGAAAGACAGATACATGTGACAGACAGGATAAAGTGAGGCAATATAATTTTATGTCAAAGCCACACAATGTCTCAAGCTTGCTTCACCCTCACCTGGCCTAACAATTACTCCTATCCCTCCGGGCAAGAACACATGTTTGACCTACAACCAGAATTCAGTTCCTCCACTCTCAATTTAGTTTCTTTCGATTGTGTCCTCACGCTCTCAAATTATATTCTCCAGACATTCTTAACCTTACTACCACTCAAAAGGAGACCTAGTTAAACCAACCTAAATAGTTAATATTTCTCTCCATTTAAAATTTGATGTCAAGATCAGACTTGCACCACACTAATGAAGAGTTTTATTTACTTTCATTTTTCTGATCATTAACAAACTTTATTCACAAACTCATTCATTTTTGTGAATGTATATTTTCCCTCCTCCAAGCCTCAAACAACCCAAATCATGAAAATAAAATAGAATTAGGCTAAAGAGGAGGTTTAATGCTGGAGAGGTCTGGCAGGAATGTGACAAAATTGATCCAAATCTCACAAATGAAAGGGAACAAAGGAGGACTCCAGAAATCCAGAGAGGGCAAAACCAAAGGGCATCTACAAAAGATCCGATGTTCAAAGAAAAAAACCATCAATCCAAAGCAGTGATAGAATACTACAGACCTTTTTAAAAATTCATCAGTGCTATTTGTTCCAAGTATTCATTTGTGTTTAATTTTCCATGAATCTGCATAATGTGTTGATAAACCTCTAAAGCCAAGTATGAAATATCAAATCAAGTGCATTAATTAGTATGGCTGGCTGAAGCTGAATCCAAAACCAATATGGTTAGCTCTCAAAATGATTACCTGCTTTATTGGAGAGAAACAGCACTGTGGGAAATACTCCCCTAAGCACTTCTTCTCCACCCTGATATCATATGCCAGAATTTTTATTGGATAATTTCTGGTTTGTTTTAGCAATATTTCTAACTTATTTTACTTAAGTACAAAAGGTAATTTATCTTCCTAAAACACAAGTTAGCTGACAGCTAGCATGTACACTAAAGCAAGACCATACTTAAAAATTGGTAAAGAGAATATTTGATCAGAAACCCCTTTCTGGTACTGCATTCTCCAGCTCACGAAGCTGAACTCCCAGTTCCCCTAAGAGGCACGTTGTTACTTCCAGGACTTTCCAAGTCTCTCTAGGGTTGATGAGATCTAATTGCTATCCAAGCCAGTGATTTCTAACTATTATGAACTGTCAAGGCAAGCATTTTATGATTCCAGTCATAGAACTTATTTCTTAGTAAATATGGGTGATTTAGACTTCTTTCAAAATCCTCTGCTTTTGACCTTTCCAGTCTTTGGAGAATCCTGATAGAATATGATATACATTAAAATTTCCACTGGGAAAGCCTAATCTAGTCCAGATGTCTTTGCAATATACAAATGCTCCAACTTGATACTTATGGTTTAAAGCCATGTATCCCATATTATATTTTGTAAAAAGTCAATGACCTGGTCTATGATGATAAATGGTCCTTTCCATGTAAAATATCAACATTTTAATATTGTAATGTTAAACTTCCAGAGATCAATCCTTAACCAAAGCATAAGTTATGTAACCTTATAGAGATGATAGAAGATTGTGTAGGAGGATAAAACAGGTTTCTTAAATTAACATTAATTTTTATGTCTTTACTTTCTATACAGGGCTCGGAGGTACTCAAAAAACTACATGGAGCTTCCCTTTTCATTCAGGTTATGTTCCGAGTTAAGTGTAGAAAGGGGAAAATGGCCTGGCCTTGGAAGTGTAGACCTGCATTTCTCAACCATGGACCAAAAGTGAGTCCTGCTATCAAACAAAGGGTGGAAGAAACCAGGTAATAAATATGATGAATCTTTCTATGGAACTGTCCTTATTTGAAGATTTTAGAGGTGATGTCATTGGCAGCTGATAGTGCAACTGAACACAGGGCCAACTGCCTGCCACGGCAAAAGGCCAACTAGTCAGGCGGTTGCTGGTCAAAGGAAAATCTTTTTACTTCAAGTGCTGGCAGCCTGAGAGGATGCCGTGTTTATCCCTCAAAAATCATCTTAACATCTTAGTGCAGGCAGAAGTTTTTATAAGGAGGGAGTGAGAAAGCAGAACAAAGAGATTAAGGGGAGTTGATTGAAAAGTTTTCTATGTGTAGATCAGCACAGTCCATTCTGATAAGGACCTCAAAAGTGGTCAGGCAATGCTGTGGTGTGATTCATCCTGAGTTTCATCATCTTGGTTTTACATCATCCTGGTTTCGTGATTGAAAGTCCTCAAATCGCCCAGACCTGAGATGACCGATGGTAAGAGTCTGTATCCTTTGCAACTAGTTACTAGATTCTTTTACAAATATGCTGTTCATCTGTAAGCCACATATTAGTCAGAGTCAGCACTTACAGAAACAATGTTGAAAGAATGGTGATGTGGGTTACAATTCCCGACTGTTACAATAAGTCATTTAAGATATTATTCATATATTAAAATACACACAAATGGTAAAGATAATCTAGAGTTAAAACACATGTGGAATGATGACTTTGCCCTGCTTTGCTCTTTTGCCACATCCTTGCCAGTATTTCCTGTGGTTGATGTATTGATGACAGTCATTCTGACTGTGTGAGGTAACATCTCACTGTAGTTTTAATTTGCATTTCTCTGATGATTAGTGACAATGAGCATCTTTTCATATGTCTATTGGCCATCTGTATGTCCTCTTTGGAGAAGTGTCTTTTCAGGTTCTTTGCCCATTTTTAATTGGATTGTTTGTTTTTCTGGTGTTGAGTTTTATAAGTTCTTTATATATGAAATTTATATATAAATTTTGGATATTAACCCCTTATCAGATGTTTTAGTAATATGTTCTCCCATTCCATGAGCTGCATTTTTATTTAGTTGGTAGTTTACTTTCCTGCACAAAAACTTTTTAGTTTGATATAGTACCATTTGTTAATTTTTTTTGTTTCTCTTGCCTCAAGAGATATATCAAATAAAATGTTGCTACTAGCAGTGTCCAAAATTTTATGGCCTACATTTTCTTCTAGGATTTTTATGGTTTCAGGTCTAACATTTAAATCTTTACTCCATTTGAATTTATTCTTCAAAATGTGTGTGGTATAAGAAAGCGGTCTAGTTTCATTTTTCTGTATGTATCTGTCCAATTTTCCCAACACCATTTATTGGATAAACTAACTTTATTACATTGTATATGCTTGCTTTGTCTGCTGAAATATTAATTGACTCTATAGGTGCGTGTTTATTTCTGAGCTCTCTATTCTGTTCCATTGATTTATGTGTCTGTTTTAATGCCAATACCAGGCTGTTTTGATTACTATGGTCTTATAGAATAGATATCACATAGTATGATACCACCAACTTTGTTCTTCTTTCTCAAGATTGTTGTTGCTATTGGAGCCTTTTGTGGTTCCATATAAATTTTTGAAATATTTGTCCCAGTTCTGTGAAATACATCATTGGTGTCTTGATAGAAATTGTGCTGAATCTATAGATTGTTTTGGGTAGTCTGGATATTTTAATGGTGTTAATTCTTCCTATCTATGAACACCTTATGTACTCCTATTTATCTTGTGTCTTCTTCAATTTCTTTCTTTAGTGTCTTATAATTTTCCAAGTTCAGGTCTTTTTCATCCTTGGTCAGATTTATTTCTAGGTATAGGGAATAAACTCTTTTTGAAGCAATCATGAATGGGGTTATTTTCTTAATTTCCCTTTCTGTGAGTTGATTGTTAGCATATAAAAGTGCCACTGAATTCTGGATATTAATTTTGTATCCTGCTACTTTGCTGAATTCATTCAAACTAAAAAGTTTTTGCATAGCAAAAGAAGCCATCAACAAAATAAGATGACAACACACAGAACGAGAGAACATATTTACTGATACATCTAATAAGGGATTAATTTTCAAAATTTAATAAGAACTTAAAAAACTCAACACCAAAAAAACAAACAACCTAAATTAAAAAATGAGCAAAGGACCTAAGTAGACACTTCTCCTAAGAGGACATATAGATGGCCAATAGACATGTGAAAAGATGTTCAATGTCACTAATCCTCAGAGAAATACAGATTAAAACCACAATGACATATTCTCTTACATCTGTCAGAATGACTATCATCAACAAATCAATAAAATCAAGTGCTGCTGAGGATGTGGAGAAAGGGAAACCTTTATGCACTCTTGGTGGAAATGCAGACTGGTGCAGCCCCTGTGAGAAGCAGTATGGAGATACCTCAAAAAATTAAAAACAGAACTACCTTTTGACCCAACAATCCCACTTCTGAGAATATATCCAAAGGAACTCAAAACGCTAATTTGAAAGAACATAAGCACCCTTATGTTCATTGAAGCATTTATAATCACCAAGATATGGAAACAGCCCAAATGTCCATCAATAGATTAGTGGATAAAATAATTATGGAACATTTACACAATGGAATACTATTCAGCTATAAAAAAAGAAGAAGCAGAAGAAGAAAAATTTACCTTTTTCAACAGCATGAATGGACCGGGAGACCATAATGCTAAATGAAAGAAGCTAGTCAGAGAAAGACAAATACCATATGATTTCACTCATTTGTGAAATCTAATGAACTAACAAGCAAAATAGAGACAGACTCATAGATAGTAGGATGACAGCTGGAGGGGGAGGGCAGTTAGGGGGTGGAGGGATCAAGCAAAAAGGAAAAAGGACTCATGGACGTGGACATCAGTGTGGTGATTGCAGTGAGGGAGGGGTATAATGGAGATAAATGGTAATGGAAAAATGCAATTAAATAATAATAATAATAATAATAATAATAATAAAATAAAAGCATAATGGCTCCCTGCTATTCTAAGGATAATGGCCAGTGTGCTTAACATAACTGAGAACACCCTAGATGTCCTCTTTACCTCTAGATGGGTTCCAAACTCTTCGTCATGCTTATTTTTAGTCCCTAACTCCTTAGGGCCTTTAGGCCAGCCGTTTCCTTTGCCTGGAATCACCTTCAGCTTCTTCATAGTATACCAATTTATATCATTAATCTCAAGTCAAATACCACCTAGCCAGACATTTGAGACAGTGTGCCATCCAAGGCTAATTTAGATCTTCCCATTACCTCTGTCAGAGCATTCTATGCTCCTGTTTTATAATATTTATTCCAGTTAGTAATACTAAAAATAATAAATTCACAACCCCTTTTAATTTAACCTATTGTCAATTCTTGCCTTTTTTATATATCTAGATGTTTTAGATTGAATGTACAATTATGAGAAAATATACTTGTCATGTAAGGCACTGGGTAACATTAATTTCCTCCAGAAAATATTCACTATTATTTCAATAAGGCAATTTGAAGAGGGCAGTTTACCTAATACGAAAAAAATTAGTTGATGTTTCAGTCTTTGTGAGGTCTGAGATATTTCTGGTTTGTTCATGTTTATTCATTCTCCTAACTATAGTACCCCAGCGGTCTTAACTAAAAATTCGGGAGTTTCTCGGAGCTCTATTTTTTATAGTGGTCCCTGAACACAACATTTATCTCTCTAAACTCATGAAACTTTTGGAAGATTTTCTCAGTATCTCAGCTTATCCAGTCATCTCTTTTCATTCCACTTCTCAAGCTGTCAATCTACAGCTGTTCTTTCTAGGAATCAATCAATTCCTAGAAAGAACAAGAAAGTGCCAAATATTGGATACTTCTCTAGGCTTCTTATTCCTCAAACACCTTGGGTGTGGTTGGCACAACTGGCAATAATTGGGTTTCTGCTATCTATCTCCCAGAGCAGGGCAATTTAAGCTATTTAACCCTCTTGTTGGGGAGTAGAAGTATAAACTATTTACTTTTAAGTGTCCTTCATTTAGAGAACATAGTATTTTGCAGTGTACTAAATGGTTGTAAACTGCTTGGCCATTTAACTATCTGATTCAGTTTCCCTATTCCACTTGTGCTGGCTTACTGGCCTATCTCATGAGAAATTTAAATACAAACTTAGGACCTTATGTGGAAATACAATATAATAAAACCACTTCTCTTTAGAGAGTATTGAAGAGCAAAGTGGTGATGTTTCTGCTTCTGCCAATGACCAGCTTCCTTACAGCCTAATGGCTAAGTTTCTAGAGCAAGCAATTTAAGAGAACCAGGTGACAACTATATTGTCTTTTATAATCTAGTCTCAGATGTCACATAACATCATTATTACCATTATCACAAGTCTGCTCTAATTAAAGGAAAACAGTCATAGATCCCAATCTCACTATGGGGAGAGTATCAGAACCATATTGTTGGGGGATATGAAATAATTTCCTATTTTCAAGAAATACAGTCTGACAAAATTCTTTTCTTGAAAATCTATAAACAGGGCACCTTTCCGAAAATATATTATATGTGAAGAATAATAATGTTAACTTATTAAAGATTGATTAAAACCTTTAGTTACTACTTAAATTGTTTCTGTCTAGCAAACTAATATTCATTTTATAAAAATGAGAATTACTTATCTTTAACCTGATTAAAACTTATATATATATATATATATATATATATATATATATATATGCCTAAGAAGCTATTATGTATTTTATACTCTATTTTTAGTCATATATTAGTTATATTCTTATTCTGTTTTTAAGCAATATAAGCTATTTTGATAATCCTAGCATTGGCACTGGGTGTCAAGAGCATGGTTAACCTGCTTCAGTTATTTTATGTTACTTGGATTTTTCTGAATGCATTTACATGTGGACACTGCATTTACTTTCAGAGTCTGAGATGTACATTTAGGAAGTTCTCTGGTATATCTTCAAGTTCAAAATGGTGTATTGCCAATAGTTACTATTTTATAGCCTCATTGTAACAGGAGATGAGAACTTTATACTACTCTAATTAACCATGAAATGAAATTAGAATAAAACATACTAACAAACTAATAAAAAATTCATATATTGAAAGTTTCCTTATTGATAAGATTAGGGTTGAATTTTACTTTCTTGAAAAGTAATAGTAGTATATTTCTTAAAAACACAAAAGTATCTAAAATGGAAAAGAAGAAGTAAATCATCTCTATCTACAGATGATAATATTCTACATTAGAAAATGCAAAAGAATACAAGCAAGATACTAGAGCTAATAAACAATTTCAACATAATTGTAGGCTATAAGATCATAATATAAAGTCAGTTTTGTGTATCTACACAAGCAATGAGCAATTCAAACAGAAAATTAAGAAAGCAATTTCATATATATTACCTAAAATGATAAAATACTTAAGAATAATTTAACAAAAGAGGTGACACTTGTACGTTAAAAAAATTATTGCTGAAAGAAGTGAAAAAGGCCTAAATAAATGCAAAGCTACCCCATATTCATGGATAGGATGACTAAATATTTTGAAGATGTCTATACTACACCAAGTAATCTATATGTTTAATGCAAACCCTATCATTCTAACAAACATTTTGCAGGAATGAAAATGCCAAACTTCAAATTCCTGTAGAATTGCAAGGGGCCTTGAATAACAAAAACAATTTTGAAAACAAAGACAAAGTTGGAGGGCTCACACTTCCTGACTGTAAAACTTTATACAAACCTCTAGTAATCAAAATAGTATGGTACTCACATGATAATAAACACGTAGATTAATGCACTAAAATTGAAAGTCCATAAAATCTTCCTCTCTGTAAACAAATTATTTTTTAACAAGGGTGCCAAATCCATGTAATGAGAAAGGAATAGTCTCATTCTACCAATATTGCTGGAACAACTGGATTTCCACATGTAAAAGAATGAAGTTGGGCCCCTTCCTCACATTATATACAAAAATTAACTCAGAGTGGATCAATGGCCTGTACACACACACCAAAAAAAGAGCTAAGCTATTAGACTCACACACAAAAAAACAAGGTATAAAACTTCATGAACTTGTATTTGGCAATGAATTCTTAGATATGACATCAAAAACATTATAAACAAAAGACAGATAAATTCAGCTTCATCAAAATTTAGTTTTATGTATCAAATGTTTATCAACATATTGAAAAGACAAACTACAGATTGAGAGAAAACATTTGCAAAGGATGTATCTAATAAAAGTTTACTGTCCAAAATACATAAAAGACTCCTATAATTTAACAAAAAACATATGAAAAAAAAACAACTAGGTAAATGAGCAAAAGACTTCATTATATATGTCTTCAAAGAAGATATACATATGGTCAATAAGCATATCAAAAGATGTTCCATATCATTTGTCATTAGAAAAATGCAAATCAGAACCATAAGATACCATTTCACAAATACCGGGATGGCTATGATTCATGAAATAGAAAATAACAAGTATTGTCAAGGATGTAGAAAATTTGAACCCTCTACATTCTGGTAAGAAAATACAATGATGTAGCAACTGAATACACATGTAAGTATTTCCTTGAAAAATTCAACATACAATTACCATATATTTCAGCAATTCCACTCCTAGATATATTCACAAAATAATTAAAATCAGCTACACAAACAAATATTTATCCTTATCTTACAGCAGCATTATTCAAAATACCCTAAATATAGAAACAACCTAAGCAGATGTCAAAAGATGAATGAACAAATAAAATATGTACATATATATATATATATAATGGAATATTATTCAGCTATTACAAAATGAAGTACATTAAATGCTACAATATCAATGAATCTTTAAAACATTATGCTAAGTGAATGACACCATACAGAATAACAACTATTGAATAATTCCAATTATATGAAATATCTAAAATAGGCAAATTCATAAAAAACATGGAATAGTGATTACCAAGGACTGGGAGGGGAGGGTAATGAGGAGTTATTGCTTAATGGTTACAGAGTTTCTGTTTGGAGTTACAAAAACTTTTCAGAAATATATAGTAGTGGTATTTGTAAAACATTGTGAATGTAACACCAGTCGATTGTACAGTTGAAAATGTATAAAATGGCCCTGACCATTGTGACTCAGCTAGTTGGGCATCATTCCACAAAGCTAATGACAGCTGGTTTGATTCCCAGTCGGGGCACATGCCTGGGTTGTAGGCTCGGTCCCCAATCAGGATGAGTACAAGAGGCAACTGATCAATGTTTATCTCTCATATCAATGTTATCTCTTTCTCCCTCCCTTCCTGTCTCTCTAAAATAAATACATAAATAAATATTTTAAAAAATGGTTAAAATGTCAAACTTTGTTATACATTTTTATGTAAATTATATTAGATACTATATGTTTGTTATATATTATATATAATATGTGTACTGTTTTATATGATATATATTGTAAAATTTTATTAGATATTAGAAAATAATGTGTGTTTATCTAATTTTATAACACATGTGTTATATATAACATGTGTTACATATATTGTGTATAATAATGCACCATATGGAATATGGCTATTCCATATAATATTTGTATATAATATAATATTTAATTATGGTAACCACCATATTATATGGTTACCATAATTAAAACACTTTCTTGCTGAGATTGGTTTGGGTCTAGATTTTACCTCTATACCTTTTTGAGTAATCTTGAACAAGATTTTTAATATTTATAAGCTGAATTTCCTTCTCCTTGATATATGAATCATCCCCTGGCTGGGGTGACTCAGTGGATTGAGTGCCAGCCTGTGAACCAAAGGGTCTCTGGTTAGATTCCCAGTCAGGTCACATGCCTGGGTGGAGGGCCAGGTCTGGTCCCCAATAGGGGGCACGCAAGAGGCAACCACACATTGATGCTTCCCTCTCTTTCTCCCTCCCTTTCCCTCTGTCTAAAATAAATAAAATATTTTTTAAAAGACATTAAAAAATAAAAGTAAATACAAATAAATTAATAAAATAAAATACATATATGAATCGTAATAGCAACATCACACGTTCCTCATAAGCCTATGGTGATGGTTGGCACCATTTGATACATTTATAATTTTCCATACATGCTCACTATGATTAATACTATAGCCCTCATTTTTTTCCACTTGTTCTAAAATCAAATTACGTTGTACAATTGACAGGCTCAGGTAATGAAATATTTTTTCCTGAGAAATGTTATTAAATATTAGTGTAAATTTAAATGATATTATCTTATATTTAAGAAAATACCACACTGAAATTATTCAATAAGCATATATTATTTGAATTATCAGAGCACTCTTAGAATTTTGAAAACAAATAAATTAAAACATGGAGAATATGAAAAACAGTTAAATAGGTAATGGGCTTAGAGATTATAGGCAATTATAAATACCTCTCTATAAATGATATAAAATCACTACTCAGTAGACAAAAATGGTTTCTAAAAGCACACTTAGTGGCATGGAAACAAATTTGTGAAAAAAAAATTAGCAAACCTTATATAATAGTGTTACTCATTTTAAACCAAAATATTAACAATTATGGGTTACGTTTTGCTTTATCTTTAGGTTTCTCTGCATTACCACAATCAATAATTTTACTTTTTCACTCAAAAATATTTATTGTGTGTCTATTATGTGCCAGTCATGCAGCTAGTAAGCTAATAATTACTTTGGTGAAGTTAAGAGGAAAATAGGGAATGAAAGTGATTTTTTTTAAGGTAGCTTTACTGGATGTGAGCCACTTCAACTATAAAACATAACCTTAACATTTAGCAGTAATTGGTAAATCAGTCCACCTGCCCCTGCCAGGCATTCTGGTCCTATCTTTGAAAGGTCCTGCCCTTACCCTGGCTGGCATAGCTCAGTGGATTGAGCGCGGGCTGCGAACCAAAGCACCACAGGTTTGATTCCCAGTCAGGGCACATGACTGGGAGGCAGGCCACAGCCCCCAGCAACCACACATTGATGTTTCTCTCTCTCCCTCCCTTCCCTCTCTAAAAATAAATAAATAAAATCTTAAAAAAAAAATGGTCCTGCCCTCGACAGACACTTACTTGCTCTAGTTTTCAATTTGAAATTATCAGATAAACTCAACTTTTTGCAATTTACTTCTCAATGACTGACATCATCTATGTGTGGAAACAGGATCAGCCTTAGTGTTTCTTCCTGATTTTCAAAGTGTAATGAACACAATGTTCTCCTTCCTTCCAAATCACTGTTAGCTGCTTCCTGTTTTACCCACAGAAAGTAAGTGGAATTAACATCTTTTAAAAATAAACAATTATAACATGTTTTCTAACCTGCACTGTAATATGATTTGGACTTCACTATAAGCTGAAATCCTCTAGATTGAAAACCTTTTCCTGATTTTTCCATTGGTTTTGTACAACAGATGCAGATACATACTCCATTGTAGGAAACTTGGAAGACAAAGTTTGGTGAGAAATGTGTGGTCTAGCCAACAACATAGAAACATGCAAGTCTGCACCTTTTACAGATTTCAATCCATGTGCCTCTAGCATACCATGCCTAAGATAATTCCCTAGAATCTGTTACACCTAAAAAAATTCACACTTATGGAGAGTGTAATTTGAGATGGCAAGGATCCTTTGCTTCATCTCTGCATATGGGTCCTTATTCAAAGGCATAATGACATTTATTTCAAAGTAATTACAATACAGAATTTTTAAGGAAATTTAGAGTTAAATTAAATGAAAAGAAAGATTTTCAGTTGCAGAACATTCCCTGGCCCTCTCAATTAGTTATAATTTCTACAAAGCTTTATCACTTATGTTTTCATTTATCAGTATTTTTTCCTCCTGCAACAAGTAAATAAAAAGGATGCCTTTGTCATGTTGACTCCAACAATATGCTGGCTCCCTTCATTAAGCACCTTAGTCTAGTTGTTACATTGCCAGACTCAGATTTTTCTTATGTCAGTGGTATTTTCAGAAGGACTATGTACATTTTTTACCTTCATTGTTTTATCTCTCTAATTAGTGCCACCCTAATCTTATATCCATGTTTTTCTAATAATGAGAAATATAAAACTGAAAGAGAAATTTAAAATTACCTGAGGGCTTTCAAACTCAAGCACCTTAAGAGCTAAGTAGAAAATATAAATGTGTTAAGACCAAGGTAAAATATTAGAATAACAGGCCTGTGAAAATTTGAAGATATTCATAAAACATTTAAAAAGTTAATTATCTCTATTCTGGCCCCAGAAAAACCACATTTGCTAGCTACATTAGTTCCAAAGCTAGTAAATTTTGATTTAATGCAATCTCTCATTCTACAGTTGGAGAAAGTAATACCCAATGGTAAGTGACAAAACTACCATGAGTTTAGTAATATGATTATAAAACAAAGATTAAGTGATTTTTTTTTAATCCAGCAAGACCTATACTGTCTGGCCCTTTGTAACTCTCCAGCCTCGTCTCCTGCTGTGTACCCACTCCCCAATCCTAATCTCACTTAGGCTACTCTGGACTTCTTCCAGCCCCATATTCTCTTCCTCATATCCTGCCTCAGGGCCTTCTCAATGCTGTTTGTCTTAGGAAATATCTTTTTTTTTTTAATTTTCTAAGTTACTTGAGTTTGAAAAATGTTATCTATAATAATCTAATTTCACTGATATTACAAACTTTACACTTCACCTTCCATCTATTATTTCTGCAGTGTTATGTTTAGAACCTCTTATTACAACAGCAGTCTGCTTCCCCACTCCTTGAATTTGGACTGACGTGGTGACTTTCTCCAGCCAACAGAATGTTAATACATGTGACTAAGGCTCAGGTTTTAAAAAAGTTCCCATACATTTCTGCTCAATCTTGCCCTCTACCAGTATTATGAGAACATGTTCAGGCCAGTCTACAAGAAGAAAGATGTAAGGCAGTTCAGGGTACCCAGGTGAACTTTTAGTTCAGCTCACAGCTTGTTTTGCAGCAGCATAACAGATCAGATTCCAATAAGTAAACTAGATCGGATGAATCCCACAGGCTCTAGAACTAAATTATTATTTTTATTGTTGCATGTCATTGGGATTTCATGGTTGTTTGTTACTCAGCATTATTGTGTAAGAAAATACTTGACACACACAATTCATCATTTCCAAACACTCCATCTGTGACAATCTGTAGTTGAGTCATGGTGACAGAAGGACATGGAGCTATGTCTGGGGCCAGTCTGATATGGGGGTAGCAAAGACAACCAGGTGAACACCTGTTTAGGTTATGAATAATTGGGGAGCTCATATGGCAGGTATAATTAGTCCAGAAATGGCTTTTAATTGATAATTGTATTGGATTAGAAGGTAAGCAGATTAAAGACCCATAGAAGACTTGGAATATGGTCAGACTGATGCAAGCAAATCATGAGAATCCCAGTCAAAGACAGCACAGTAAATAAAACAGGGAAAACATGTTATACCTACAGGTAATATGAGTTATTGCTGAGAATAACTATTTATACCTGTGATCTACTAGAGCAACAAACTCATTTTTATTCAGATGAACTGAGGATATACTTGCCAAATAAAATGCAGAATGCCAATTAATTTGGCTTTTAGATACACAATAGTAAATAATTGAAGTATGTCCCAAATATTGCATGGTATATATAATACTTATAGTAAAGAAAATTACTCCGGAGGGAAGATGGCGGCTTGAGAGGTGGAGTCTTAATCCCCCTCTCCGGTGCGCAGGGGAGAATTTGGCCGATCTGAGGAGAAATAGACTAGGAGACCACGGATATTGCAACATTTATGAAAATAGGGCATCAGAAGTTATCCAGATATTGAATGAACTGACGGTAGGAGGCCAGAAGGGCCCCAGCTGGACGCGGAGGTCGTCCGAGAGAGCCGAGCAGACTCTGTCCCCAGTCAGGGGTTGAAAACTTCAGAAACGCAGGAGCTGTGCGCACCCACGGGGAACAGTGAGTACCCAGTCTGCCGGACCAGGAGAGGCCCTGTCGTGGGGGGGGAGTCCTTCCCGTGGGCGCCCGCGCCCCCAGACAGGGGTGCGTGTGGTTTTAGGGTGGACTGAGAACCCACGCCCCAGCCGGGAACAGAGAAAGTCTACCCGAGCTGAGACGATCTGTCCCGGGCGCGCGCCCTGCGGGTTTACTCGCTCGAACGGGGATCTCCGCAGCGGACACAAAGGGAGGTGCGCGACCCTTCCCA